>PVJN01026635.1:18725-28957 GCA_004026805.1 Lasiurus borealis | reverse complement strand
TGGTTATATATTATCATCTTGAAATTTGTTCAAGACAGCCTGACCTGAGTATTTAAGCCTTATCTCATATTACACTCTGGTGAATTCTCAAGATTCAACGTGTCCCATCAGTCTTTAAAGTAATCATTCCTTGTGTTATAATCAAGCCATGTTGCAAAGGTTTGCAGATGTCAAAGGAAGAAAACATTTAATTCCATTTTAGTATTTCTTGACATAAGGAACTGTGCTAGGCATTTCAGCAGGATACCAAAATATGTTTTTAAAAAATAGGACAAGAAATCTCTACTCTTAAAAAGAGTTTAAAAGTAAGAAAAAGGGGCAGACAAAAAATTTGTCCAATGGCATGTGAAAGGGATGTCAGAGGGCTGCAGCCCAGGAGCCAGCAATGCATTATGGGACTCCGAAGAGGACGTGATGCCTCTCATTTAGAAAATATGATCCTCAGCCACAAAGGGCACCACCATGCAGCCAACTGCTTCACCTAAACCTTCTTTGTCCTTGTCTCTTACCTCTCACCTCTGACCCATCAACCAATCCTCTTGCTTCTGTATCACAATGTACTTTAAACCCACCCTCCATTTCTGGGGTCACACTGTGCCCAGTCACCATCACTTCTTGCCAAGACTGGTCTACCACCTTCCATCAGCTTCCCTGATTCCACTCCTAATTTTGAATCCACTCCCTGCGCTACAATGAAAAAGTAACCATTTCCAGGACATGGAAAAGATGGTGCCTACTTAAAACCCTCAAGTAGCTTCCCGCTGTTCTTACAAGTCCACCTACAGGCCACAGCTTCCAGGATCTTAGCATGACAGCTCCTGCCTGAGGGCACAGTCTCCTCTTGGCTTCTGTGGTGGAGGTGGTAGCTGGGCACCCATCCCAGAGGCAGCGAGCGACCAGCTCCCCCTCCCAGGTTCACTCCCACCACGACCCTGGCCCCAATTCAGTTTCTACCGATTTGATTGCATGAGCTTAGAAATCGGGGTTTAGACTACATTTCTGTCTCTGTTTTCCCCCCTTGTCCTCTGGCAAGCTCTGTGCAGGAAAAGTCCTGTTTTTCTGGGGCTCTGTCCCAGGTGTGGCTGTTTCCTGATCACAGTGTCCGCCTGAAGCTGGATGCGGCCCCTTGCTGGCCCAATTCCACAGCTCCGTTTAGAGTTGCTTTCTTTCCTGAGTGTTCTTAATGAACCTATGATGCATTTCATCCTTCCTACTGAAACTAGCTCGGGGGAATTCTAAATCCCGCTGTGCCACCCTGAATGATACATTTATTTTCAGTCTCACTAATTTACCAAACTACTTTTGCTGTTAATTTAAGGTCTCGGCACACACTTTCTTCCTTGCCTGGGCTGGCCTTCTCTGGGCTCCTTCTCACATTTAGCTTCTTCGTGTGAATTTTATCATCTCGGAAATATTTTGCTTGGTTAATGAACACACTTTAAATACTCCCCAATTCCCTCCTATGACATTCTCTGCTTTGTAATTTAATAATAGTTACATAAAGCTGTGATATGTAAACATATATTATCAAATATCTGATGTTTTGCATCCTGTATAAGAGAGATATCCGTCTATCTATCTATATGTAACCTATATTTATCTGCTAGGGTGGGCAAAAGTAGGGTTTGGGTTGTTCATGTGGAAAAGGAAACAATAATAATACAAATAATAATACAGAAATAAATTGGTTCATGTACTCACAACTGCGAACTTACTTTTGCCCACTCTTGTATATAACCTTATTTAGCATGTTCAGCCACTAAATTGTACGTTCATCCACTTGCTCAGCAATGTATACCTAATACCTTGGAGACTGCCTGATACAACCATTTTTAGAATAAATCTAAGTTGCTTCCTGGAGTTTTCCAACTTTTCAACCAGCCCTTCTTCTTTCATTGCTTTTCATTGACCATGGCTTAGCTTAGCCATGGAAACCAAGAAGGTGGGAAGCGGGGGGCGGGGGTGGGGTGGGTGTGCTCTCTATTCAGAGTGGCTGAGGACGTTTCCTCAGAGCACCACATGGAGGCAAGCTACAGGGGGTAAGGATCACAGGTGTGGGGCTGTGTCCTATTTCTCTAGCACCTCGAAAGGTCTGGACTTTGAAGAGGTGCTCAAGAAGTAATTGTTTGGAAAATCAACTGATTTTATTCAGTCCTTTCATCTGAGAGTAATACAAGGTCAGGGAAGGTTAAATCACTCTCTCAATTTCAAATACCTTGTTTGGAGGTGACTCTAGCTCCAGCGTCATCAGATACACAGAAATTATCCTTTTCTTTATACCATTCTATTTTCTTAAAAAATCTAAAGCCATTATTCAGACTGATCTCAGTAACATATATATAAAGATCCGATGATAAAGACCTCCCACGATCCAACATTCTGAAATTTTAAGACATTTCAATATAACTCTCTTTCTTATTGGCCCAAGAGCTCCATTCTGCTTAAAAGATACACATTTAAAATGTCAGGCCCATTAACTCTCAATCTCCCAAAGAAACAATCTATGCCTACTTGTATTAGTACAAATCAAAGTTAAGACACACACACACAAAAAAGATTACATTTTATAGATACTTAAATTCTGAGTTTATAGTAGACTCCATTGACACTGTTAGAAAAATCTTTCTTTCTGTTTTTTTTTAATGATATAAAATCATTTTTTTAACGGCCTGATATAAAATCATTCCCAGTGAATTGTGTATGGAGAAGACCACACCTTTTATATATATCTCATGTGTGCATATGTGTATTGTATAACCAGCTCATCATCAACAGAGAGAAAAGCATGTTGCTTTCTCAGCAATTGCTTGTCATGTGTATTAAGAGTGGAGCTAGATTCCTGATTATTTGAACATAGCTCTGTCAACCTTCCTCAACTCAGAATGTAAGTGTTAGACATGTAAACAATTGACATTTGTTTGGGTAGAAACTGCAGCTATCATGGTGTGTGTGTGTGGCAGCTCATTCTTTTAAACCATAGCAATTTAAACAAGAATTAAATCCCCTCTGTTAGTAGTCTGAGGCTGGAATTAAACATTGTCTCCACGAAGGAAGGCAACTCTTTTACTTCACTGTTCACTCAGCTCCTAAAATAGACTGGACAAAGTAACCGTAAAAGGGGCTGCTGAAAGGAATAATTACCAAATTATTATTTACCCAATAATTCTGAAAATCAGACCCTCTACTCCTCTCACATACAAATTAGAATTATGATGCTGCACTCAATTTTCTCCTTCTTACATATAGACACAGGGTAGAGCAAAAGTAGGTTTATGGTTATGAATACTTGAAAAGCAGAGTTTATTCTTATTCTGTTATTTATTCATCATTGTATTCTTTTCCATATGAACTTACTTTTGCTCCACAATGTATTTGTTTGAAAGATGTCTTTAAGATACTTATTCTCAAGGCAGGGAGTGTGTGTATGTGTGTGTTTTGGAAGGAGACATATTCTTTTATGTTGCATTTGTAACATATTAACTGTAACTGCTTTTAGGTGAGAGTGGCTATCCTCTTTTGATTACAGAACCTGGACACAGATCAGAATTAAAATAGAATACTTGTCCTGACTGGGTTGCTCAGTGGCTGGAACATTGTCCCCATACACCAAACTGTTGCAGGTTTGATTCCTGTTCAGGAATCTAGCTTGCAAGTTTGATACCTGACTGGGGCACATACAGAAAGCAATCTCCAACATCAGTGTTTCTCTCTCTCTCTCTCTCTCTCTCTCTCTCTCTCTCACTCTCGCTCTCACTCTCTCTCTCACTCTCCCCTCTCTCTCTCTCTCTCTCTCTACACACACTTCCCTTTCAAAAAACAAGCAAAAACATATCCTTGGATGAGGATAAATACATAAATAAATGAATGAATGCATAATTAAGTAGAAGACTTCTTTTGTATTGAAGGAAAATTTCCCTTACCCAAAATCTATTTCTTATCTCTTCTCATCCTTCACTTTGGCCAGACCCAATTCTTCCACAAAATCTAGCCTCAGGAAGCTTTCATTCAGTCCTACCCATAGAAGAGATATCAGGATGATGGTATTGCGGGCTGCAGAGTCTCATTCATATCCACACTCCACTCTCTGTTTCTATAACTTGCAGGGGCCACGGTTACTCTTCTGGATCATTCTCTGCCACAAGTACCCTTGGCCATTTTTGTTAACTTCCAATAATTCTTCCAAGACTGTCAAACTCACAGTCTTCCTGGCACTGGCATTTCTTCCTCTGCTGAATCTGATAGACCAAAATATATATTATATAAAGAGATATTGAATGTGTGGATGATAGCATCATTGTTCAAAACCCACCAGACTTCACTCCAGCTCCTTTCTTCCTTTCCTGCCCTATTAACACTCCCATATTCGGGGTAGTGATTGTATCACATTTACAATTCAGCAAAGATTTCCTCAACATATTTTCTTCTTCATGTCACTGCTGGCTCCCCAGTATCCTACAAACTGTCAGATCAGTCTTTCTAATGTTAAGTCCTGAGTCCTTAACCTACTGTGTCTGCCTTTTCTTCCTAGAATTCCACTCTCCTTATCCAATCCGAGCACTCTAACTCTCTACCCACCAACACAGTGCTCATTCCTGCATCAGTGTTTCCGTTCAGTTACTTCCATCAGGCTTACATTCTCTCTGACATTCTCAATATCTATGCCCAAGCAAAAGTTTCCTTTAAATTTTACATCTCTCATGGAGCCTTCCAGAAACTAAAACCAGTAAACATATGAATGGCCACCAATTTCCTGGACTATCTGCTACCAACTCACATTTAAAGACATAAATCTAAGCATAATAGTAACTTTCACTACTGTTACAATAGAGTTAGAAGAGGCATCTTCCAGAATTACTCAGATCTCCAAGGATACGTATAAAAGGTTCTTGATTCCTTACTTGCCCCTTAAACCTTAAAGAAATTTCTTTCGGAAAGAAATATTTTCAGCCTCAATGAAAGTAGCACAACATTTCAATGAAGACAATACCCATGGGAGAAAAAAGTAAGTATAGGTTATTCATTACTCTAGTCTAAACTCCAGTACAGACCTTAGCGCATATTAGATATTCCAAAATATATGTTATATAAATAGATATTGAATGTCTGGATGATAGCATCATTGTTCAAAACCTTTTCTTTACAGAGCTCTTGCCTACCAGAGGGTTGTATATGCCTGTGGCCCACTGACATTAGGACTCACCAAGTGACTGACATGGCCTGTCCCCCAACCCCTAATAACAACATCAGTGAAAGTGACCCATCCATCAGCTTCCTAGAAGATAGTTTTACAGGTAATGTGTAGCTTACCATTTCTTTCTTTTTCTCTGTATCATAATACAATGCCTAGATATACCTGCTCCATCAGACTATGTCCAGAATTAAAGGTATATTCAGCCAAGCCATAACAAACAACACACCTTTGTTTTTATAAGCCATTGAGATTTGGTGGTCACTTATTACCATACCATAACTTAACCTAAACTCTCTGATACAGAGATAATAAAATATTTGCAGTAGAATAACTATGTCCTAGTACTGACTATTGTCTCTAAAATAAATGAGAATCCCTTTTATTCAAAATTGTGAATATTTTCAACACAGATGTTAACTATTTCAGATCTAAAACATAAATTATCAAATTAATAATTTTATACTTGAACTGGTAGCCTAGAAGTATTAGTATTATTCGCTGTATGGAAAACTTCGAAAGATTCTAGAACTGCAAGTTAATTTAGCTCAATATTCAGACAGGAAATGCATATTTCTCTGTATAATTTCATCTAGGATACCACTTGAGAAATTTATCTTTGCTTTATGTAACTTTTGTGGAAATTTTCCTTCTCAGATCTGATCCATAATTTAACATGTGTAATTAACACATGTAATGATGTGTTAATGATCTCTTATTTATACAGCATCCAGCTTCAATGAACACAAAGTACTCTATTTACTTAATTTATTCTCTAAACATATGCATCTGCAACTAACTTTGGAGTTAAATTAACTCCACTAAAGAGTAGATTTCTACAAAAGAATATTTGTTTAAAGGCAAGAATAAAAAATTAAGACATGAAAACGTTTGTTTGCATGTCAGACTATTTAAAGCTTTGGATTTAGAATGAAGAGCACCAAAAAGTATTCCCTACCTCCTATCAGTGTTCAGCAGCTCCTGATGACTACCTAGAAACTTTCATTTTTATTAGCATTGTAAGAACTTAATTTGTAATGAAAGGTTACATTGCAATTGCAGCTAATTCTACATTTATACCTTGCCTCTATAATTTACTTTACTTATGGCTGTCTCTTACATTAATATTCATCACAAAATCCCCTTTCTGATATTACTTGATTTGACAGAAATTCATTAGCTATGACAAATGCTTTATAATGTACTCAGTATTAATGCAAGCAGAATCTGTGGTAATTATTGCTATTTAAACACACTGACTATTCCTTCTGTTATTCTTTAAGAAATGGAAATAAAATCTATAGCCACCAGAAATTAGAAATGTCTGTTTTTAAAATGCACTTTATATTAATATAATTCCCCTGAAACTTCTATATAAAAGAGGTAGTAGCATGTCATAATCATGGTGGCTGCATATAGTTATTTGAAGAAGTAAAGAAAATAAAAAAGAATAAACTTTTCACTTGTATAGAGAAAAAAGCAGTCTCGGGAGGATGAGTGACTTGGTATAACAATAAGGTTATGCCTTCTCTCACTCAATATCAATTCATCCTCCTTTCTTTAACAATTCCCTCATTCTCATCACATGCAACCAGGTCACCAGGACTTTTCAATAAGCAAAGATCCAGAAGATGGAAAGGATTTCTTTTCCACTTTAATGATACTAAAATTCATAACACATATGACCTGACTTACTAGTAAGTTATATGACTTGTTCAATTTTGTAAGGTCATTCCACAAACGTAGTCAACTTACTTCAGGGGTTATGAGTCATTTCAACTTATTTCAGGGGGAATGAATCATTTCAAAGTAGCAATTAATTTAAAGCTATTTCATGATTCAAATGTATTCAGATGGCTCTCTGGACATATATGGTGTTCTCAAGGATTTTAACCAAATAACAGCATCACTAACTGCCATTTAATTAAGTGCATAAATCACTAAGTGTCATTTTCAAAAAGCACATTTCAAGTTTACTTATCACATCAGGTAATCCTTCACTACTTATTTAATCTTCTAGGCTTTCCAGATTTGTGAACTGATTTATTGAGACTGACTCCAAAGCTAGGCAGAGGGAGTGTGACAGGAAGCACAAAGCTGTCTAAGACAATGGCTGAGAAATCATCAAGTGACTGAGTTACCTGGAAGGCATACAATTAAGATTTCTACCATCATAAAAATGGGGATCCAGATAGACTTTGTTGCATTATAGGAACATAAGTAGCCTTATATATCAGAATGTACAGATTGGAAAAATTGAATACAATAGGGATAGGACGCAATAAATGAGGTAAACCACTTATTTAGAAAAAAAAAAGGGCAATCTCCCTCTTCCCCCCCAAAAAATAAAATGAAGATATTATCAAGAATAGGTATTATTTCCAACAGAGAACATAACCTTTGGGATTCTTATGCATTCCATTCAAATCTATAGTTTCAGCTCATGAATTATAATTTTGAAGAGCACCACTTGCATACTTTATAAAATAATAAAAACTCAAAATTCAGAAGAACTGTATCTCTCAGGGCATTTGATTAAAATCATTATCTCAGTGGTTTTAAGCTATATTTTTAGTTGGGGGAAGAATACTATGCAGAAGCTCAACTATTAATAAATACAGAGATTAAAGTTGGAGCGAGGAATCCAGAGTTCTGACCCCGAAACCTCTGTGAAGCTCAACATAAGCCCTGGAGTTGGGAGAGCAGATGTATTCCTCTTCCCCACTGAAGTGCTCAGAACTCCATGTCTTCCAAGGAGCCCAGTTCATTTTAATTTTTAGGGAAACCTTTTTTATGGAACCAAAACCCATCTTTCTACAGCTTCCTTTCACTGTCTGGTTTGCTAGTGTATCTCTGGGGCCTGGGAGAGCACATGAATATAATAAGTGTTCAGTACAGAGTCACTGGATAAATAAGTGAACAAAGAACCCTCTTTAAAAAATTTTTAAAAAGTCCGAAATGTCATAATCTCTTTTCCAAATATCAAAGTATTTGGACACTGTTCTAAACTATTTCTCCAGGTTCAGTCCCAGTTGCTTCAAGTACTTTCCATGTGGTGTGGTTTCCAGACCCTTTACTGTCTTCAGTAGTTTGAACTGGCCTTGAATAATTTCATTAACTTTTTTGAAGTGAGGAGGCCAAAACTAAGCTCCATGCAGTAAGATGGGCTGAGAAGGTCAGAGTAAGTAAAGCCATTGGTTTTGTAAGTCTGAACTCATTTGTTTATTAATTATGAGTAGGATTGCAATAGTTCATGGCATAGGATCATCATTAGTTGACTCCTGCCTGAAATCAGCAGTCAATGAATTGTGGTCTGCAGGCTGACTCTGTTTCAAAGTTTGTTTTTTTATAAATAAAATATTATTGGATAGGGGTACATCCATTCATTTATGCACTATCTATGGCGGCTTTCACATTACAATGCAGAGCTGAGTAGGTGTGACAGGGACTATATGGCCAATAAAGCCTAAAATATTCCCATTGTGTACTTAACAGAGAAAAAATAAATTCTGACCCTGCTCTAAATCATCCTTTCCCGGAATCAATGAAAGTTCAAGCCAAGATAAATAGTGTCATCAAACAGCATAAACCCAGGGAACCTGGGAAAATACTCCCTTCAAGGCAAGGCTATCTTTTGCCTTAGAATTCCTTTAAATCAGAATTTCCCCAACCTCTGTAATCAGTTGAATTATCTGTGAAATTTTTTGCAAGTGCCAATTCCTGGGCCTCTAACTAGGTCAACTGACTCAGAATCTCAAAGGTGTGGCTTTGACTAATCCCTGGCCTCTGCTGCCCTGCCCAAGTTCTACCCTTCTGCCATGGTGCCCTTCAGCTTACTTCTGTTTTTGTTGTTATTGTTGTTTTCTTGCTTACTTATTACTTTAAAATAATTTTACACCTACAGAGAAGTTGTAAAAATAGCATAGAATTCTCCTGTAGTCTTTATCCAGATCCCTGCCATGATAACATCTTATATACCATAGCAAAGTGATCAAGATCAGAAAACCAATGCTGGCAATATTATTATAACTGAACTACAGATTTTACTCAGCTTTTATCAGTTTTGTCATGATAAATGTTAAATATTTTAAGGTGCACATTTCTTTGAATTTTTATCACATGCATAGATTCTTGTAATCACCACCACACCAGGAAATAGACTGCTAAATCACTCCAAAGATACTTGCTTGCGCTACTCCCTGTAGGCCCTCTCCAACTCTTCACTTGAAAACAACTGCATATTGTAATTTGGAGACTGTAACACAATGGAACAATGAAGTATGGAACCTTTTGAGACTGGGTTTGTTCATTCACCACAATGCCCTTGAGATCTGCCCAAGTTGTTACATATCACAATAGTTTATTCCCTTTTGTTGTTGAGTAGCAATCCATTGTATTGATATATTCCGGTTTATTAATCCGTTTGCCCAGTGAAGGTCGTTTAGGCTATTTCCAGTATTTGCTGAGTATTAATAGAACTGCTATAAAAGTTTGTATCCAAGGTTTTCAAGTGAACGTAAGTTTTCAATTCTCTTGGGCAAATCCCTAGGAGTAAGGTCGCTGGGTCACACTGCAGGTACACATTTACTTTTACAAGAAACTGGCAAGTGTTTTCCTCAGTGTCTGTTTCAGCTTCCATTCCCACCAGCAATGTGCTCCAGCTGCTCAGCATCCTGATCAAGTACTTGGCATTGGATTTATCTTATTTTAGCCTTCCTAGTTGGTGTGCAGTAGACTCTTATCATGGCTTTAATTTGCACTTCCCCAAAAGCTCATGAGATTGACTATCTTCTCATGTGCTTACTTTCCATACATGCATTCTTCGGTGAAATATCTGGTCAAGGCTTTGCCCATTATTCTAATTGAAATGCCTGTCTTCTTAAGAGTTTAATGTGTTCTTTACATATTCTGGATACAAGACCCTTGTCAGATAAGTGAATTGAAAATATTTTCTCCCAGACTGTGGCCTATCAAATGTTTTGATTTTGATAAAGTCCAATTTATCTCCACTCCCCCCCCCCCCTTTATGGATCATGCTTTCTTT
>PVJN01026635.1:0-18625 GCA_004026805.1 Lasiurus borealis | reverse complement strand
GGGCAGCAACCCTAGGGCTGAGATCCTGTGCCTGAAGAAGAGCCTGCGGTAGAGGGTATGGCGATGGCTCACTGAATGGCTGAGAGGTTGCCATGGGTCGTTACTGGAAATCTGTCCTCTAGGTACCAGGGACTGCTGTCCATGGGCAGGTATCTCACCGGAGGCATAAAACTGGCCAAACTGCCATAGGGGTGTGTTGGGAGAAGCTGCTGGCTTGGAGATGCCTCTAGATTTACACTAGGAACTGGGAGAAGATGTCCACACTGCAAGAATCTGGCCAATGAGTACTTAAGACCAGGAAGACAGACCGCTTCTTCCTCCTGCAATGTCTCTCCAGTGCCCTCTACTGACAAAGCTTAACATCATGCCAGTTGGTAAAAGAATGACATTAAAAAGATCCACTTTCATGGGCTGGGACTGGTCCCCAGGGCTCCGCTGGACAGTTTCCACAGGGCCTGGTGGAGAGGGGCACTGCCTCTGCCTCTGCCTGCAGCAGTATTGAGCTCGATGGTCAACAGGACAATTCCCGTCGGTTTTTGAAGTGTCCAGGTGCAGTGATGTTCATCTGCGTGTGGCCACAAAGGTTCTAACTATAGGGCTACTGTCTTCTAGGTCTAGAAGAGGACTAGAAACAACACACTTTCCTTGGGTCTGCAACCATTTCTATTTCCAGGTTGCAGACTGCTCTGGCACCCAGGCTGGGATAGAAGGCGGAAAAACAACAACAACGAAAATAAACAACAACAACAAAATAAAGAAAAAGTAAAAAAATAAGGTACTTCTCACTGGGTCATCCTAAGGTCCCTAGGCTCTCCACCCTTCAACGTCTTCTGATTGTTTCCTTAGGTGTTCTGTCCAGGGTTTATACTTGTAATTTGGAGGAGGATAGGATAGAATGAGCTTTCTGCATCTTCTCTGGAACCAGACACCCTCAGGGCCTATGATTTATTTCCTCAGACCACACGCCAAGGCTTGTTCCACACGTAGGTGGTTCTGAGTCTGGCTCAGGGAGATTCCTTCCAAAAATGCTTATCCTGACCCACAAGCTTCCTTTTCGGCTAAAAATGGAGAAGGGCCATAATAGGGACAATAAGGACATACCCAGGTCATGAAGAAGGGTAAGCTCTACTGAATACTGGAGCAGATGTGAGGAAAGAACTGAAATTGTCCTAAACTGTCAGCTGGTGGTAACGCATACTCATTTGGCATCGTTGATTCTCACCTTTGATTTATATCAAAGGTCCAGAATACTTTGGCACTTTTTTCGACTCTACCACCATATCTGATCTTGCTAAATATCAGCTTCCTCCATGGGGTTTCCTTTTCCCCCCATTTGTGTAGACCTCAGAAGAGTGGAAAAAATCTACTCCTATCTCAAAATTATACATGAATCGAATAATTCTGATTATAATAATGATCACAATGGTAAATAGTAACAATGAAATCTCTACCATTTCATAGTACCTACTATGTGCCAGTCATTAAGATAGGTGCCTTAACTGAATTACTGATCATCCTCACTACACTTGATTATTTGACAAATGAAAAAAGTTACATGGCACAACAGACATTAGAAAATAAGAGTCTGATTTCAAATCTTGTCTACTTCCCACTGTAATACCTCACCTTTACCCCCGCCACACATCCTCTCACATGTACTACCCTTTTTGCCTGTACCTTTAAGCATACATTGTAACATTCAGATTTTGGTGTTATCCATAAAATAAAAATAGAAGCTCCCTGCTGGCAGTAAATTATCATAAGTGGAATACCTACCTGACACAGAATCCTGTTTTAGGCACTGAGTGGCTACTGATTTCCACAGCTGCTCTTAAAAAAATTTATCTAGAGTCACAAATCCATTCAATGACTAGCTGAGTGGATGGGATACTCAGTGATTAACGAGGCTAATCTGACTAATGATCAAAATTGGACCATGCATACATATGAGCACCCAACTTGAGGAGTCACTGTAGGCACTAATTTATAGCTACATATGAAGAAAAGGAGCAAAGTGTCATCAATGCAAGTACAAGTCTTTCAAATGCACATTTCAGACACATGTATTTTATGATGATACCTGATGAAAGCTCCCATCAGTCATGCCACAGCCTCCTGTCCCGATTACAAAGTACACGCTGTCCATTTTTCTGAACATAATGACATGTTATCAAAAGATGATAAATGTCCTCACAAACAGGTAGCTAGAAAATATGCTTGCGATATTTCTCTGTGGTTTTACAACAGCAAACATCTTGACTAAATTACCTATATGTTGGAGAATAAAAAGCAAAAGGCTTCAACTCTCAGGAAAGCTCAAATGTGAAGGGATAAAAATCAGAGGAGCTGGGTGCTGGAATAGACATTACATTACATCTAACAACCACAATCCAGAGCTAGAATGTGCTCCAAGAATCCTTAACGACTAGTCACATGTTCTGTACCAGAATTCCTTCACAGAAAGCGAAATATCTGGAGTGCTCTGTCTGATGGAGAGTTCTTTTGTTTGCTCATTTGCTCATTCATTCATTTATTCATTTGATGCCTATCTACATCATGCTTTTAAAAAAATAAGCTAAGAGTTATGCAAGGCACTAGGAAAACAGTTATGAACAAGACAGAGATATTTTTTGATCTTAAGAAACTTCTCTAGTCACTGGAGGTGACAAACAAAATTGTACAATCAATACATTATTTACATGTGTAATGGGGAGGCCATATGTGGTATCAAAAATAAGTTCTTTTTTACATTGAACTTAGTGAGCTCCTCTGCATGTTTCACCAAATAGCCCAGGATCTATACTTTTGTGCCAAACAAAATGAGGATTCATTCATTCTTCTACATGTTGACATACCATATATTTAAGGGCAGTTAGTATTGTACCTTCAACAGTTTTCCAGGACAATTTCTTCCAGAAAGTTTAAATCTTTCCCACTTAACAAAGAGTTGTGGCCCTTAATGCAGAACTCTGTTCTTACATGATGGTTGTTTTTTGTTTGTTTGTTTGTTTGTTTGTTTGTTTTTTACTATAAGTGTAGTGGTTCACAATCTATCTTATTTACTTATAATCGCATTTGCTAAAATGAATTACAAGGCTCCAATATAGTATATGCAAAAAGGGCTTAAACATGAAGGGGAGCACATGGATATTTGGTAGACACTGCAAATTCTACATTTGACCTAACATCCTGATAGTACATCTAACAACACAATTATCATCCTCGTTGTTTAAACTTTACTATATCATTTCCAACTGTAATTGCACATATAATATATAACATGTACACACATAACATGAACATAGCATTAGAATGGAGGGAATCTGATTGAGAAGCAAGAATAAAATAATATGCTTACTAAAAACATAAGACATATACAGTTGCTGGATCCCAACCTGGCATCACAGAGCAACAAGATTATGGCCCAGGATCAGTCCTCTGAAGCTAGATTTGCTGGGTTCCACTCCTGGTTCCATCATTACTAGTTGTGTGGCTCTGGGCAAGTACTTAACCTCTCTATTTCTTATAATAATAAGGACATTTGGTGACCTGTTGTGCAAATTAAGTAAATCAATACAGTGGTACCTCGAGATACAAGTGCCCTAACATACAAGATTTTTGAGATACGAGCCGTCGAGCGAGCGATTTTTGCTTTGAAATACGAGCAACATTTGAGATAGGAGTAATCACGCAGATCAGCCGGCTGCACACGACCCACCAGTTTACCTTGACTTGAGTGTCTCATAGTTTCCCACGCCTCAAGGTATGGAACGGATTAAACTCGTATCTCGAGGTACCACTGTATATGTAATATACTAGAGGCTGAGTGTACGAAATTCATGGACTTTTGGAGGAAGTCCCTAAGCCTGGCCTGTGCCTTCTTGCAGTCTGGTAGCCCTGGGGGTATGTCCGACTGACAGCTTAAGCCCACTAAGCCATCAGGTGGACACCCTTAGCATTGTCAGAGAGGCAGGAAAGGCTCCCACCACTGCCACTCTGTTCACTGCTGTGATCCTGGCTTCTGGCCGAGCGATGCTCCCTCTGTGGGAGCACGCTGACCACCAGAGGGCAGCTCCTGAATTGAGTGTCTGCCTCCCTGGTGGTCAGTGTGCATCATGGTGATGGGTCAATCCACCATTCATTTGCATATTAGCCCTTTATTATATAGAATCAGCATGCTTGACTCATAGTATATGTTACAGATGTGTGCACTACTGTCATTATTACAAATAAATGTGCAATAAAAATGTAACTTTTCGGTTGTCCATGGTTTATTGATAATATTATAGCACAGCAGAAAGATTCAAATGGCTCCATGTGGTGTTTGAAATTCATTTCAAATATAGGCTGAGTGACCTGCAGGTTGGACAGAATGCCAAAGCCCAAGAGCGTCAGCATGTCCTTAGTGTCAGGATCAACTTCAAAGATCTTCTGACCCAGGCTGAGCCCTCAGGAACACCATCCACTCCCCGTTCTCTCTTCTTCCTGAGGCTACATGGAGATACTTCTCATGGGGCTTCTCTGAACCTGCTTTGTTAGATGTGTAACATAGCACACTACAGTGGTACCTTGAGATACGAGTGCCCTAACATACAAGACTTTTGAGATACGAGCCATTGAGCAAGGGATTTTTGCTTTGAAATATGAGCAACAGTTGAGATACAGTAATTGCGCAGATCGGCTGGTTGCACACGACCCACCAGTTTACCTCGACTGGAGCATCTCATAGTTTCCCACGCCTCAAGGTTACGGAACAAATTAAACTCATATCTCAAGGTACCACTGTATCTTATTTCAGAGCTTCTGGCTAGGAATAATGGCAATTTCCTTGCACACGTGCTTGTGGCTGTAGAAGTTGTTGCTCAGCTGCTTGTAGTATTTCTCATGACCTGAGCCGCCTCCTTTATGATCTTGGTGGGAACACAGCCCATGTTAGTGAGTTCCGGTGGAAGGTGAAAATGTAATATCCTTATTTGCTAAAACCAAGTCATTCTTCCTTAACAACTTTCACCACACTAAGTTGGAAGTGGATCGGAAGATGTAACTTCCACATTGAATTTATGAGCATATTCACAATCTTTCCAGGTTGAGTAGTCTCTTTTGGATTTTTTTTTTTAACTCTATGGCACAGAGATAAAAATGTCTCTCTTCTTCTCTTAAAAAATGATATAAGACCTTTTAATTTTTCTTAGTAACAGTTTTTTATTCCTAATTATGTTCTAAGCAGGGACCTATGAGGAGGCCCATTTGTCGAAGTAGGACAAATAGGAGACAAATATAAGACAGGCATTCCAAGGGAAGGGTTGCCTGTCCTTGATACCTCTTTCTCTTCTTGTGCATGATCTTCTTATTCCCTTTCAG
Organism: Lasiurus borealis; assembly: GCA_004026805.1. Classification (NCBI taxonomy): domain Eukaryota; kingdom Metazoa; phylum Chordata; class Mammalia; order Chiroptera; family Vespertilionidae; genus Lasiurus; species Lasiurus borealis. The sequence continues at coordinate 13,264 of PVJN01026635.1, read as the reverse complement.
AATTTTAATTATTCATAATATTTGTTATAATCTACCTCACAGTTGAGGCAAGAAGAACAATACAATTCTTACTATGAGAAAGGAGATAGCATTCCAGTTCTACAAAGAGTAATAACAACTAGCCTTGTGTTGCCTACATGTATCTCCATATCTAGAATATAATATTTATGGTTCTGCAACCAAGGCAAAGCTTGTAATCTTATCCTAGTGTATCTGTAGAAGACCTGAAATGCATTGCTCTGATTTACCTGGTCCTCAACCTCCTGTCCATCCAAAGTCACAGCTCTATAAAAACAGGACAGAAATGTCATTAAGGAGATTGCATTGGAAAAGACTTGTGCCTACTGGGCAGTTTGCTACCTAAGACTTAGCTGTTTTCTTAGGCCAGGGGTTTTAGAAGATGAATAAATCCAGCTCTCTGGAAGGAAAGTTTTAGCATTTATTTGTTTAATCTTTCCAAGCAGTCCAAAAGCATTACCTGGAGGTAGAACTTACAATTGGATTTCTAGTCCCAGAGGACACGGCTGTTGCTGCTAGAATCGGCCTAAAGCCCTAGCATGTAACAAGCACATTTGCAGTGAAAGTCTATTAATAAACTGATGAAAGCTTACCAGCTAAAAGCTAAAGAATGCTATTTAATGCTCTCTTTTGCTTTTAATGGACTGAAACCTGTTAAAACACTGCTAAATAATAAGGCAAATTTTTCTTGCAGTTGATAGAGGGACAAGAATACACACACACACACACACACACACACACACACACACACACACACACCACACTTGAAAGATTAATTCCAATAGGCTTTCTATCAAAAGGAGCTGGAATGAAGCAAAACCTAGAGTCTTGAGGGACCATGGAGCCCCACAGAATGGCTGGAGATAAAACTGGAGACATTTCACTCAGACAGAACTCTATGATCACATTATCAACTTTTCCTGGGGCTATTAAATCAGTGGAGCAAAAAATAGGCACATTTGGTCCGCAGACAAAGAGAGCTGGAGAGAGCGGAGAGAGGACCGAAATGACACAACAGATGTCTCAGGGCTCCCATATCAAGGTGCACGCTCGGAAGGGCTCTTCCGGGGGCTCTACGGCAGATAATGGTTTATTGAGCACAAAAATGAGAGAAGTTAGGGGATGGAGTTTTAAAGACTTTCTTTTTCTGTAAGTTCCCAGATCGGCTGTTTCATCTATTTTTGGGACCGTGACGTCAAACCCACCAGTCGATGCAGCTCTTGCAGTAAGATTTTTGCTTCTGTGACACCTGTCAGGTTTTGGCTTCACGGTCAACATTCGGTTCTTCCTTTCTAGCTAGGAACACGCATCTGTCTGCCCCGGTCTATGCTATGGGTTGTCCTTGACTTGCAGTGGGTTTCAGAACTCTAGACCAGTGGTTCTCAACCTTCTTAATGCCATGCCCCTTTAATGCAGCTCCTCATGTTGTGTTGACCCCCACATTTTGCTATGAAAATAACTTTATGGTTGGGGATCACCACAATATGAGGAACTGCATTAAAGGAACGTGGCATTAGGAACGTTGAGAACCACTGCTCTAGACAATGCTGAGGTTCCTGGTCAGAATATGGCTTTCAGGCCAAAGATGCCTCTCTCTTCTGGTTATAAGGCCTCTTGCTGCTTTCCTGTCTTGTTTGTCTGAGTTTGGGTTCAAAATCTTCCTCTGAAAAGTGGAGGCTACTCATTCATCTTTTATATATGCAGCACCCCTAAATTTTTTTCCTTGGATGTATGGCTCTGGGGTTTTGAACCTTATACGAACCTGAATTCAGCTCCTGCTTGCCTTCACCACCATAATCAAGATAGTCTTTCCCTGTTAGTGACCTGATTTCTCCCTTGCTATCTAAACCATGCCATCCTGCTTTTACTATTAGAATAAAATGGTAGATCTTATTTTATTTTACAAAGATGACCATAGCGACAGTTCCTATCTCACATGACCATCTTTTTTTTTTTTTTTTTTTTTGCAACTGACTCTCTGCTTTGGGGCCTGTCTCAACCAGTACAGTAAGATGGAAGGCCATTTTTATGACTTTAGGTCAAAAGGAAATATATCATCAGCCTGGCTGTCTCTTTGGAACCCAGATGCCATCTGCGAGAAGCCCAGGACATAGAGAGGACACCAATAGTTACTCTGGCAGACAGTCCACCTGAGGTTCTAGTCAACAGGCAACAGCCTAACATGGTGTGAGGAAGGTTATGTGAAGACTCCAATACAGCTGCCATTTCACTGTAAATACACATATGACAGTCTACCTCCCTCATCCTGCTTAATCTCAGAATCATGAAAGATATTAGTGATAGTAATCATATTACTAAGATACTAAAAATTATTAAAATAACTAATTGTGATATTAAAATAAGTATTTTTTCCACTGTCACACTCACAGTGGTTGGGTTTTCATATGCAAATAATTGAAAAATAATTAAATAGCTGAATATCTGGAGTCCTCTAGGTCTAGTATACGCAAAGGCAAAGTAGGGCCCTGGAGCCAAATCTAGCCTGCTGCATGTTTTTGTTTGTTTGTTTGTTTTTAAATATGTTTTATTGATTTTTTACAGAGAGGAAGGGAGAGGGATAGAGAGTTAGAAACATCAGTGGGAGAGAAACATTGACCAGTTGCCTCCTGTATGCTCCTGTATACTGGGGATGTGCCCACAAACAAGGTACATGCCCTTGACCGGAATCAAACCTGGAACCCTTTAATCCACAGGTGGACGCTCTATCTACCGAGCCAAACTGGTTTTGGCAAGCCTGCTGCATGTTTTAATAAAGTTTTATTGGAACTCAGATTATTTGCTTACATATCACCAATGGTTACTTTCATGTGACAGTGTCAGAGTTGAGCAGTTGTGACAGAGACAGTGTGATATATAAAATCTAAAGTATTTAATGCCAGGCTCCCTTACTGAAATGCCTTTTCTGAACTATAATCTAGACAAATTGCTGATCTTTTTATTGTAACTTTTAAAAATATATATATTTGATTGATTTTTTACAAAGAGGGAGAGGATAGAGTTAGAAACATCAATGAAAGAGAGATATTGATCAGCTGCCTCCTGCACTCTCCTTACTGGGGATGTGCCCGCAACCAAGGTACATGCCCTTGACCAGAATTGAACCTGGGACCTTTCAGTCCACAGGCTATCCACCGAGCCAAACCAGATAAACCTACACCAAAGATAAAGCTACACATATATACTCAAGTATTTGTATAAAGCTTTCATTAAACTGAAATATACCACAGATATCCAAAATAGCCATGATTTCCATAATGTTACTGTTGAATTAAGTGTGAGTTGAGGTACCCAAAATTCAATATGTTCATTGCCTAAACCTAGGAGTGTGACACACTGTAGTGAATGTTTTATTTTCCCTTCTGGAATGGAAGACAGCTGAGAAAACCAGAAACTCCTAACAGTTCAGAAATTTACACTGGGTGGGATTTTGATGAAGATAAAATAAAAGCAGAATTCCTACTGTTTTAAATAAAGACACGTAACATCACAAATGCATTAACCTGACCACAAAGTACCTACAAATTGAATGCATTTGCTTTATGCATTATAAATGTGTGTTTTTTTTAAATAAAAAGAAAACATTTTGTCAATTAAGGCCCATTTGATTTCTTCATTACTTTTGCACTATAAAAAATAAATTTCTGCAGGATACGACTTAGGAAAACTATCTTACCTCCTCCCATTAATTGCAAGTATAAGGAAATATGCTACCTTTATCCTTCTGAATAAAGGGAATGTTAGTGGACAGAAACACTCAATGGTTTGACAGCCATCACAAGTAAATTATTCTATCCCTGCTCCAACTCTAACTCTTAGATCAGTAATTTTAACACAAAGATGCATAATCGGGATAGAATCTTGTATTATTTTGAAGTAAGATACTGGTCTTCACCTACTGTTTCCAAAGCCTTTTTAAGATCCATTCATTCTAAGATGATGAGTTAATTCCCCCCTTTCCTGCAAACAAATGTTAACACATACAGGTACCTGAAAATAACTAAAAGAAGGATACTACATTATAAATATATATTTCCATAATATTTGCAAGTGAGAGATTTTTACAAATAGTTATTCCTGACCAATTTCTGATATTCATATTCTTCTGCAGGAAATATTCTTTAAAATGGGGATATCAATAACTTAGAAATAATGACTTTACAACATTTAAAAAAAATTCTGTATGAGGCTGGAGTGCAATAACTTGTATAATGACATATTGAAATTTTAAAAGCTATAGAAATAAAAACCACACTATTTTTCCTATTTAGGAAATTGCCAACCTTATAGGAAAAATGATTTATAACCTTGAACCCTAGACTATATTACCTTATTTTAAAATATCACTGTATACTGATCTAAAATGTCTTCTAACATAAGAGGAAGCTTACATTTATGAGCTCTGAACAACCCTTTCTAGGTTATTGGATTTTCAATTACGAAAATTACTGCACTAAATATCGACTTCGTTGCCTGAAAGAATTTAAGCACTTTTCCAAAGCAGAAATTTCTGAAGATAATTAATATACATCCTGCAAGACTTTAACCTCTTCTATTGTAGTTAATATCTTATCTTTATTTGATAACTTTTGTAAACGCATTTAGAAAAAAAATATTTAATGCCCCAAATAAAATAAAAAAAACAGATTTTTCTTTTTCTTTTGTATTTAAGACTTGAGTCTTGTTCTTCCAGAGAATTCTTTTACTGTCTAGAGAGTATTACAAAATCAACATACCTTCAAAAACTAAGGTGAAGTGGCTTCATATGCCAACTCCTAAATGATCTGCTATAAATTTTACACAGACAGATCGAAGGTATTACTTTCCGATACACATGAAGCTTTCCTGCCTGGCACAATAATAAAAAATAACAGTACAGTTATCCTTAACAGAATGTAGACTAGCGAAAAAGCTCTGGCCCTTAAATTTATCTTCTCTTACCAGATTCCATGCCAGCAAAAAGCACAATAAAGACACAAAGAGCATGAATGTGGGCAGACAGACACACATTGAACAAGTCCAATTCTATCCTCAAGATCGGGAAGACAAGAAATAAACCCAAACTGTATTCCAGGGTAGGAAGTGATATGAAAAGGCAACTATTTACAGCAGCGTCTTTGGGTATCAGAGGCTTTTGCAAAATAGGAGGGCCACCCTGAATAATCCAGCAGATATGGTGATATCCATTAGCAGGTGCTCACAAAAATGATGGGAGGATTGAGCACTTTGCTGCCTCAGAGGAGACAGAGGCAACAGCCTTGGGAGGAATCCAAACTCAGTTCAAATCCTAGCTGTGCTACCTACAAATGTGCGGCCCTCAGTTAAGTCATTTAATCCAGAACCAGGTTACTTTATCTGCAAATTAAGAATGTCTTCTTCCTGGTGGATAATAAAGAACATTATAAACTGATGAACAAAAGGATAGATACAGAGGCAGTAATGCTTCAAACAGACTGTCAAATTATAGCAGGAAGATTAAAGTTAGGTGAGGTAGATAAGAGATCAATCAAAGGACTTGTATGCATGCATATAAGCATAACCAATGTACATAGACACTGGGGGGGTTGGGGTATGCCTGGGAGGGAGGGGGGCAATGAGGAGATATGTATAAAAAATTAATAAAAAAAATTTAGCAAAAAAAAAAAAAAAAGAATGTCTTCTTCCCAGAGTTAGGTACTCCCATAACCTTCACAAACTTCTAGCACAGAATTTCTAAACCACTTGGTTATAAAAGCCTTTTGTTCTCTGTCTCCTCCAGGAAAATGAGTCACTGGAAGGCAGGAGCCACATCTAAAATCAAGCAAATACCGAGTACTCATTAAAGGAACACTTCATCCAACGAGTTAATCTAGGGATTATGTCCTCTTGACATTAAGCTTAGCACATGCCGGTTAATAATATCTGTGCCTCTTTCTTCCTCCCTTATGTGAGGATCATTTCAATTGCTCTAGGTTTACATGGCACCAGATGCGCTGTTTTCTCCTGACAAATCATTTCCTACCCTGGAATACAGTTTGGGTTTATTTCTTGTCTTCCCGATCTGGAGGATAGAATTTGTGGTCTGCCTCTTAGTTTTCATCTCTGCAGCATCTGATATATTGCAAAAGTACATATAGATAAATGCGTGAGTATGAATAAATGGATAAAAGAATAAATAAATAAGCCTAAAGTTCATGATTCAGACTTAAATCACTGGCCATTTCAGAAGGATGGAAAATATATTTTTTCACAAGCTCTTATACTTCCTGGGCAGCATGAAAGAAATGCATTATTTTTTCTGGTTTCATTTAATTCTACTCGAAAACTCCCAGGGAAACAGAAAACTGGGGAAAGAAAAGAATAAAATAAGGTCTAAATGGGCATCATTACTGCTACATAATCTGCATCTTGACCTTCACCTTGGAGTTTCGCCAGGCACCAACTGTGGGTCTGAGGGTGATTGATTTGAGCAGTCACATTAAGTGTAAAGTGTTGTCAAGGCTGCCCCCAAACTGAGTCATAACAAAAGCAAGCTAGAGCTCTGGCCGTGCAGGGTCCGAGTGGCACAGACTCTGCCCATGGAGTCAAATATGCTCGCTGCCCTCAAATTTAACCCGATACCAATGTCACAAGTTGCAGTTAGTACATAGTCAATCTGACTCAATAGAGCTTTTAAAAATGTTCTTAACTCTCATTAGAAACTGAAGTAGCACAGTAATTTAATGATGAATCTGAATGCAATTATGATAATTAAAATAGCAACTTAATTTTATGCTGTCTCTGAAAAATGCTCAACCCAAGGGTTGCATATTCAAAGTCTGAGTTACACTGGTTAATGCCTTTGATTTGTATTATAAACTGGTAAATGCGATAAAGTTCAATTAGTCAAATTTATGGACTATATGCCCTCAAACCATTACTACCTATTTTATATTGTGTTAGTTTTTGTGGTTAAAAGAATTCTTAGGATGGTCTTCCAGAAAATAAAAGTAATATATTGCCCTGGCCAGTTCTCTCAGTGGTTAGAATATGGGCCCTCAGACTGAAGGGTCTCGGGTTCCATTCCTAGTCAAGGGCAGGTATCTTGGTTGTAGGTTTGATCTCCAGCCCTGGTCAGGGGCGTGTGAGAGCAACCAAATAATCTGTCTTTCTCAGATTGCTGTTTCTCTCTCTCTCTCTCCACTCTGCCTTCCATTGTCTCTAACCAAAACAAACAAACATAAAATCAATGGGAAAAATATCTTGGAGGGAGTATTAAAAACAGTAATATATTATTATTCATTGATTGTCTTAATATAAAACTTTGAATTACTGGGTCAAATATACATAGGACAGAGGTGTATGATCCATCAAGGAAGTGAAACTTTGGCGGAGTTGACAAGTAGGTAGACACCATTTCAAAGGTGCTGGGACACCGAGCACATACAAAAGCCTGGAAGTAGAAATCAGCAGGCAAAGAGTGTGAATGTATTTGTACATGTTTGTGTACAGGCATGCATGTATGCACTAGCATACAACATGTGCACAATCTGTGAATAAGCACATGATACATGGGATAGGGTGAGGCATAACGAAGGACTCTGCCAGGCAAAAGAACATATATGCCTTACTTTCAACCCCAAGTGATTTTGTTGGGCAGTAGTTAAGGAGAGATGCAAAAACCTGCCAGAAATGGCAGGCAAGGGCTAGATCACAAAAAAAGTGTTCTGATGCCAGGTTACGAGCTTGGAATTCATAGAGCATAATGCAATTGCAATTCTTAATTTAACTATAGGATTCAGTTTGGTTTTACTAAGACTTCAGTATAAGCTTTCTGTCTCCTAACTACAAGAAATGTGCTGTGAACATGTTTTGTTTCATACCCGTGTCTATTACTAGTATCAAAACCTTCCCTTTTCCCCTTTGGAGACAAAGTTCTCTAACTCTCCCATGATTTTATAGGTGCTCATTTCACATCCTGTCATATTTTATTATTGTCATAGTTACAGTTAAGGTTCTACCTTTAAGAATTATTTTGCAGTTGAAAATTTTTATCATTAATGTCTACTCAATTCCTAAGAACAGCACAAAAATAGGGGGGGGGGAAACGCCGCTTCAGAAATTTTAATAAAAACACACATACACACAAAGGCACAGATAAACACAGATGTGTCCATAAGTATGACATCTGTAGACAAAACCATTGGGGATTTAATTTAATTTTAAAAATTCATCCAGGTGTCTAGTATTTCACAGATGGTGATTAGGTGGCTAGCTCATCATTTAATTTAGAAATTTGATGTTTATAATAAGGAAAGACAGTTACATACACAGTGCATACACATACATGTGCATGCATGCACATAGACACAAGTAAGGGACCAGTTGCTTTGGACAATAAGATAAAATGATCACTAGCTGGTCATTTTAGTTTTAATTCTCCTTTTATCATACAGGTACCAGCCACCTGAACAAGGCTGCATGGCAGGTTCTTTAAGCACTTTAGGTCCTTACTGCTCCCTCATCCATTATGCTGAAGAAGGTACTATGTTCTTGTCCACAGGAAAATTTGCTGTGAAATTTTACTGTGATTCAAGGAGGGGCTCATATATAACGTATCAAATTGAAAATTCTTATCAGCTTAATGGAACCCGCAAAATAACATGCATCTTGATTTCCCCATGCATGAAAAGAACATGACAGGATTTTTTGTTATCCCACGTCGCCCCTAATATGCAAGGTGCCATCACTGATTCACATGCAAAGAGCCTGGAACCACAATATTCAACTACCATTGGGTGTCCCCCCAGCCCTTGCTTCCCTGTGTCCCTTCTCTTTTTCCATTTCTCTAGATATCTGCTACCGCACACCCGGCTAGCTCTTATCACACATCTTGAGAAGGGGACACTTGATCGAGTCTCTTTCTTTGACCAATCTGCAGCATGACATGTGCCAATGCTAAGAAAGGGGAAAAAAGCACTTTCATTTCAAATCAGCAGTCTCACACGGGTGCTTGAACTCCTGTGATGAGATGCAGGCAATAGGGCCCTTTATCATAGCGGTGATTGTCCCTGGAAGACTTTGTTTGGGACAATGGGTCAGAAAAGAAAGACCCCAGGAACTAGCACAATTTCCATCACGCCAAAGAGGCATTTATACCCAGTTGCACCAGACCTAGAAAATGATGGTAGAAATGTTTTCCTTTCAAATAATTTTATGTTGCCTCATAGAGTACAACAGAGCTATGGATTCATAAGACACAAAAGCCTTTCTTTTTCTTCTTAAAGAAAATATACAGTACTAATTATAAAGGCCTGGTAAAATGGGACATTTTTAGGAAAGGTATCAAAGTCAGAATCTTATATGTAAATATATGTATAGAAGCCTTCCTAATAAAAAGTGTAATATGCAAATTGACCATACCTTCACTATAGCCACAAGCCACACCCACCAGCAGTCAGGAGCAAATATGCAAATTAACCCAACCAAGATGGCTATGGCCATGGAGAGAGCAGGAGGCTTGGGTTTTCCTGGCAATGGAGGAAGCCTTAGCCTCTGCTTAAGGCTGAAAAGCTTCAATTATAGAAGATAAATAAATCCCAACAAAAATGGCAGCAGTCACAGAGCTGGAGAGAGCAGGAGGCTTGAGTTGTCCCCAGAAATGAAGGAAGCCAAGTTTCTGCAGCCCTGGCCTGCCTTAGTCTCCGCGTAAAGCTACAAAGTTTCAATTTTAGAAGATAAATAAATCCCAACAAAAATGGATGCAGCCATGGAGCAAGCAGGAAGCTTGGCTTCACTCAAGGCTACAAAGTTTCAATTATAGAAGATAAATAAATTCCATATACCACAGCCTCCCCTTGGATCACTGGGGGATGTGGCTGGCCTGCAAACTACCATAGGCCTCTCACCCAGGCCACCCCAACATCCCAAGGAAATCCCTACCCTGGGACATCCTTCAGGGCAAACCAGCTGGCCTATCTAATTCTCCTATCTAATAAAAGAATAATATGCAAATTGACTGTCACTCCAACACACAAGATGGCTGCCCCATGTGGTCAAAGATGACTGACCCCATGTGGAAATAAGATGGCCACCACAAGATGACCTGCAGGCAAGGGCAGTTGGGAGGGACTGGGCCTGCAAGGGAGGGCAGATGGGGGCAATCAAACCTACAGGAGAGGGAAGTTAGAGGTGATCAGGCTGACAGAGGAGGGAAGTTGGGAGTGACTGGGCCTGCAGGGATGGGCATTTGGGGGGAATCCAGGCTTGCCAGGGAGGGCACTTAGGGGTGACCAGGCTTGCAGGGAAGGGCTGTTAGGGGCAAACATGCTGGCAGGGAAATGGTTAGGGGGTGATCAGGCTGACAGGCAGAAGTGGTTATAGAGGCAATCAGGAAGGCAGGCACGCAAGCAGTTGGGAGCCAGCAGTCCTGGATTGTGAGAGGGTTACCAGATTGGAGAGGGTGCAGGCTGGGCTGTGGGACAACCCCTGACCTTGTGCATGAATTTTGTGCACCAGATCTCTAGTATTTATTTATAACAGACACCACACTATGCGTGTATATATTACAATACCAAAGATACATGGCTTTCTGATGTCAAGCCCAGCTTGTGCTTTGTTATATTTTTCATTATACATTTGGGATATTTGAAGCCTATGTCAAGAAAAGCAAACTTTTCCCATTTTCCCTTTGAGAACAGAAACAAAGCAAATTCCTACCTGTCTCCTGCTGAAAACTGTCTGCTCTCTAAATGACATTGGCATTGGCTTTTCCTTAAAAACTGTCCATCTACCACCTTTATTTTGAGATCATCATTCTAATGATTTTCCTCCTAGCTAAATGGAAAGGGTGAAAGGGACTGTGTCTAGTTTTGCCTGGCACGGGGCCTGATATAAATAAGATAATACTCAGAAAAGGAAAGAACTCAGATTCTGTGACCTCAGTATTGACTGACTTTCCCAAAAGGCTTTGTTTCCTGTTGCACTTGCTTGCAGGTGCTGGCCATCATTCTACATCAGATATCTTCTTTATCATTAGAAAAGTCTCTTTATCGCTCTGAGTCCCTGAACAAATAATGTGCACTCCAATAAACATTTAGAGCCAATAATTAATCCACAGCAAATAAAGACTTCTTTGCACTCACTGACTTTTTCAATGATAGATCCAAAGTATTTCACTCTTGGCACCTTAGAGAGGTGAGTACAACATCCCTGGATTATAATCTCATATTTTAAAAAGGGAGGGAAAATAGATACAAAAAGACTGAATTATAAATGAAAAGTGCAAATTCAAATTATAACACAGTGCCTTTATCTAGTGAATATATGGGCAATTTACTGAGACTTGATAGAGAATTGTATAATAGAGTCCAGGAGAAATGTTCTCAGATCTTGCCAATTAGGCTAATTAACTCCCAATTGCTAGTCACTAAGGGGCAATAGAAATGTCAAGCATCCTTTACCTGTGCAACTAGAGAATCTCAAAGAAAAAAACAAACAACCATTAGGGGTTAGACTTCATGACCTTCATAAAAACTTGCACCTCTGAAATTTGATGAGCAATATCTCAGAATTCCTTAGATTAATGAGAACCATTTGTCTTTCATGAAACCATCTACTCACCAAAAAGTCTAAAGCTTTGCTATGCTTTAACTCAAGAACAAACTAATTGCTTCAAGTTTTAAAACTTTTATATAAAAATCTTTTATATAAAAAGTGCTCAGTAAAGAAAAAAAACAAATAAAAGGATTATTTCAGTATGTGTTCTTAACATGTCATCTAGCAATAAAAGGATGTAAAGACATAAAGAACATATTTTAAGAAGAATATGGTACGGTAGCTAGAAAAGTATGGGTTTTTATTGGAACTCATAGGCAGAAGGATAAAGAGGAACATGTATACATTTAAGAAATTTAAAGAACCGTGTAAGAATCAAAGACAAAGAAATGTGTCCGTTGTAGAAAACACTGCAGGCGAACAATGAAAGAAATGTTTGGAAAGGTAGGTTGTGGTCAAATTGCAGAAGGCCATGAAGGTCAGCAGAAAGATAAAATGGAGGTTTCTAAGAGCTGTGCCTATGTACTGTCTAGCATACACAGACAACATGATGAAGAAGATTGCCAAGGGGCAAGAATTGAGGCTAGGGCAATTGTATGGGCAAAATACCCACGTGCAAGGCCAAGAAATGGGTAGTAACTGTGTGTAAAAGAAGAAAAGATGTTTTATTGGGAGTGTGAGGAGAGTACATTCCAACAACTGAATCCCCATGTGAACTGAGATAGTGAGAAGAGCCAAAGACAACAAGAAGGTTTCAATTCTGAACTGCAGGACCAAAAATAAAACTAGGAAAACAGGATGAACAGAAAGTTGGGGATGATGGTCAAGATGAGTCTACTTCTTTTTTTTTTTAACCTGTATAACGGAAGTGCTGACAAGCCAGCCAAGTGAGTGACTCAATTCTGATGGAAAGTTAGGTTAGAACTGAGGAAAAGAACAAGGTTTGAAATGTAGAATGCGCAGACATCTAGGCACAAGTGACAGTTGAAACCATGGGGGACTACTGGATTTTATTGTTCACTCACACGTTGCCCCCTCCCTGGAGGAAGTATTGCCCATTATCATCAGGCTTGACCATGAGTCTTGGCAGTGGAAGTGAGAGATGTGTTATAAATTCACTTCCATTAAAAAGCTTTAAAAGCCTATCGATTCATGACTTTCTTTTCCGTCTTCCATAGAAATGGTAATATTAATAGTGACTGCTTCATTAGCCTGGGCCTGAATTAAATGAACATGGAAAGAAAACCACAGCTGATGTGTTGTGTGAGTGAGAATTAGTTGTTGCGAAAGCCTGTGGGATTTCCAAGTTGTTTATTACTTCAGGATAACCTAGCCTAACTAACTGATAGGCACTTGGAATAAATAAGGTTTCTCAAAAAGGGAAAGTAAAGAAAGATCAGAGGTGCTAGCTGGTTTGACCCTATGGACTGAAGGATCCCAGGTTCGATTCCAGTCAAGGGCACATGCATGGGTTGTAGGCTCGATTCCCAGTAGGGGGCATGCGGGAGGCAGCCAATCAATGATTCTCTATCATCATTGATGTTTCTATCTCTGTCTCCTTCTCCCTTCCTCTCTGAAATCAATCTATAAAAATAAAGGTCAGAGGATGACCTAGTATAAGACTAAATCCAACATCTCTGAATGTGTCGTTTTATAAAAGAAGAAGAAGAAGAAGAAGAAGGAGAAGGAGAAGGAGAAGGAGAAGGAGAAGGAG
>PVJN01026634.1:0-28852 GCA_004026805.1 Lasiurus borealis | reverse complement strand
GAGGTGTGTGAACAGGAGGTGAGGGAGCTGGAGGTGTGTGAACAGGGGTTGGGTGAGCAGGAGGTATGTGAGCAGGAGGTGGGTGACAGGAGGTGTGTGAGCAGGAGGTGTGTGAACAGGATGTGTGTGAGCAGGAGGAGTGTGGGCAGGGGTTGCGTGAGCAGGAGGTGTGTTAGCAGGAGGTGTGTTAGATGGAGGTGAGGGAGCAGGAGGTGTGTGAGCAGAAGGTGTGTGAGCAGGAGGTGTGAGAGCAGGAGGTGTGGGACCAGAGGTGTAGGAATAAGAGATGTGGGAGCAGGAGGTGTGGGACCAGGATGTGTGTGAGCAGGAGGTGTGTGACCAGGAGGTGTGGGACCAGTGGCTGTGGAATTAGGAGGTGTGGGGGCAGGAGGTGTGTGAGCACGAGGTGTGGGAGGAGGAGGTGTGTGAGCAGGAGGTGTGTGAGCACGAGGTGTGGGAGGAGGAGGTGTGGAAGCAGGAGATGTGTAAACAGGATGTTCTGTGAGCAGGAGGTGTGTAAATAGGAGGTGTGTGAGCAGGAGGTGTGTAAATAGGAGGTGTGTGAGCAGGAGGTGTGGGACCAGGAGGTGTGACAGCAGGAGGTGTGGGACTAGGAGGTGTGGGACCAGGAGGTGTGTAAATAGGATGTTTGTGTGCAGTACGTATCTGAGCAGGACGTGTGGGAGCAGGTGGCTTGTGAGCAGGAGGTATGTAAGAGGGAGGTGTTTGAGCAGGAGGTGGGTGACAGGAGGTGTGTGAACAGGATGTGTGTGAGCAGGAGGAGTGTGACCAGAAGGTGTGAGAGCAGGAGGTGTGGGAGCAGGAGGTGTGGGAGCAGGAGGTGTGTGAGTAGGAGGTATGTGACCAGGAGGTGTGGGCGCAGAAGGTGTGTGACCCAGAGCTGTGAGAGCAGAAGGTGTGGGAGCAGGAGGTGTGGGACCTGGAGGTGTGGGAGCAGGATGTGTGTGACCAGGAGGTGTGTGACAAGTTGGTGTGTAAACAGGAGGTTTGGGACCAGGAGGTGTGTGAGCAGAAGGTGTAGGAGCTGGAAGTGTGGGACCAGGAGGTTTGTGAGCAGGTGGTGTGTGAGGAGGAGGTGGATGACCAGGAGGTGTGTGAGCAGGTGTGTGAACAGGAGATGAGGGAGCTGGAGGTGTGTGAGCAGGGGTTGGGTGAGCAGGAGGTGTGTGAGCAGGAAGTGCGTGACCAGGAGGTGTGGGACCAGGAGTTGTGTGAGCAGGAGGTGTGGGACAAGGAGGTTTGTTAGCAGGTATTGGGTGAGCAGGAAGTGTGTGAGCAGGGGTTGGGTGAGCAGGAGGTGTGTGGGCAGAAGGTGGGTGACCAGGAGGTGTGGGACCTGGAGTTGTGTGAGCATGAGGTGTGTGACCCGTAGCTATAGCAGGCGGTGTGTGAGCAGGAGGTGAGGTAGGAGCAGGTGTGGCACCAGGATGTGTGGGAGCAGAAGGTGTGTGACCAGGAGTTGTGGGACCGGGAGTTGTGTGAGCAGGAGGTGTGTGAGTAGGGGTTGGGTGAGCAGGAGGTGTGTGAGCAGGAGGTGGGTGACCAGGATGTGTGTTAGAAGGAATTGGGTGAGCAGGAGGTGTGTAAGCAGGAAGTTTGTGAGGAGGAGGTGTGTGAGCAGGAGGTGAGGGAGCAGCAGCTGTGGCACCAGGATGTGTGGGAGCAGAAGGTGTGTGACCAGGAGTTGTGGGACCGGGAGTTGTGTGAGCAGGGGGTGTGTTAGAAGGAATTGGGTGAGCAGGAGGTGTGTGACCAGGAGTTGTGGGACCGGGAGTTGTGTGAGCAGGGGGTGTGTTAGAAGGAATTGGGTGAACAGGAGGTGTGTGAGCAGGAAGTTTGTGAGGAGGAGGTGTGTGAGCAGGAGGTGAGGGAGCAGCAGCTGTGGCACCAGGATGTGTGGAAACAGAAGGTGTGTGAGCAGGATTTGTGGGACCAGGCTTGTGTGAGCAGGAGTTGTGTGAGCTGGAGGTGTGTTAGCAGAATTGGGTGAGCAGGACGTGTGTTAGCAGGAGGAGTGTGAGGAGGAGGTGGGTGACCAGGAGGTGTGTGAGCAGGAGGTGTGTGACCAGGAGGTGTGTTAGCAGGAGGTGTGTGAACAGGAGGTGAGGGAGCTGGAGGTGTGTGAACAGGGGTTGGGTGAGCAGGAGGTATGTGAGCAGGAGGTGGGTGACAAGAGGTGTGTGAGCAGGAGGTGTGTGAACAGGAAGTGAGGGAGCTGGAGTTTTGTGAGCAGGGGTTGGGTGAGCAGGAGGTGGGTGACCAGGAGGTGTGGGACCAGGAGGTGTGTGAGCTGGTGTGTGAGCAGGAGGTGTGTGAGCAGGTGTGTGAGCAGGAGGTGTGGGGGCAGGAGGTGTGTGACCAGGAGGAGGTGTGTGAGCAGCATGTGTGGGAGGCCCGCCTTGGGTTACCTGTCTCTGACCCCCCTTCCTCTAGCAGGCTTTCCTTCTCCCAATGTCACTTCACCTTTCTGCTCTGCTTACTGTGAGCACAACTCTGCCTCGGGGTGTCTCTCTACCTCTTTGTCTCTCTGTCATAGGCGGTGTGTGTGTGTGTGTGGTACGTGCATGTGATATGTGTGGTATGTTTCTCTCTTTGTGTGTGCATGTCTGTGGTATTGTGGTATCTGTATCTGTTTGTGTGTGTTTGTGTGTGTTTGTGTGTGGTACGTGCAATGTGGTGTATGTGGTATGTCTCTCTGTGTGCATGTGATGTGTGTGGTAAATCTGTGTGTTGTGTGTGGTATGTCTGTGTGTGATGTGTGGTGTATGTATGTGGTATGTTTATCTGTGTATGTGTGTGTGGTATGTCTCTCTGTGTGGTGTGTATGGTGTGTTTGTGCTGTGTGTGGTATGTCTGTGTGTGTGTGTGTGCATGTGTGGTACGTGCATGTGCTGTGTATGGTATGTCTCTCTGTGTGTGGTATGTGTGTGTGGTGTCTGTGGTATGTCTCTTTGTGGTGTGTGTGTGTGTGTGTGTGTGTGTGTGTGTGTGCGCACGCGCGCGCGCACTTGTGGTCCTACTGTTCTCAAGCCCAGAAAGGAAGGTCCCGTTCCCTTGGCACTGGGCTGTGGGTGTGGGCCCGGTCTCTGGAGGTCAAGCCCTGGGGATAGGCAGGGGGTTGCCTCCGGGGCTCAGGGTGGGCTCCCCTGCACCAGCAGGAGCCAAAGGCATCATCTGCTGGGCAGCTCTGTGCCCTGCCAGGCCCTCACCTGCCGGGCCGCCCCATCTGGTGTCTGTGTGCACCTGCCCTTGCAGGTAGTGGGAGGTATTCGCAGGCTCCTTCCCGCATCCCCAGTCATTCAATAAACGTGCACGGAGCACCTACTGTGTGCGGAGGCTGAGGGTGCGACCGTGAGCAAGAGAAGGAGTCCTCGGCCACAGGAAAATCCCAGCTGGGGATGGGCTGTGGAGGGGCTAAGACCGCACATAGTAGGTCGGAGGATGGATGGGGAGGGGTGCTGCTCCTCTCTGAGGAGGTGCCGCTTGTCCGGCCAGCAGAGCGGGCGAGGTGGCAGCCAGGACTTCCCAGGAAGCGGGCACCATGGGTGCAAGGGTCCTGAGGCAGCCTTGCCTAGAGCGAAAAGGTAGTGAACACGGGCTAGACCCATAGGGCTTTGCAGACCAGGTAGGAGTTGGGTAATAAGGGCAAGAGCCAAGGGGAGCCAGGGAGGTGTGGGGCAGAGATAGTGGCTCAGAGAGGGCCCTGCCCCAGCCTCCTTTATAGGCCGCACTGCACCTGGGATGGGAGACCCCACCCCTCTCTCCCCTTCCAATCTGGGGAGAAGGAAGCCCAGACCAGACTTGTCCCTCCCACCTCCACCCTGCTTCTCTGCGGCGTCTCCCCACCCCCCTCCCTGGTCCCAGGCAGACTCCCTTCCCTAAAAACGTCAGAGGGCAGATGCCTGGGGCCCCGCCTCCGGCCTCAGAGGGCCAGCGCTGTCAGATTTGCTTCCATCTTTCCTCCCCTCATGAAGGCCGCTGTGTTTGGAGACCAGGTCTTCAAAGAGGCACTTAAGCGGAAAGAGGTTGTTAGGTGGGGCCTGGTCCAGGCGGCCTGGCCTGGCGTCCTTGTAAGAAATTAGAACCCTCACAGGTTTGCTCAGTGGATAGAGCGTTGGCCTGTGGACTGAAAGGTCCTGGGTTTGATTCCGGTCAAGGGCATGTACCTTGGTGGCGGGCACATCCCCAGTAAGAGGTGTGCAGGAGGCGGCTGATCAATGTCTCTCTCTCATCGATGTTTCTAACTCTCTATCCCTCTTTATTCCTCTCTGTAAAACATCAATAAAATATATTTAAACAAATAAAAATAGAAAGAAGAGAGTAGAAACCTGCCCGGCATTGCTCTGTGGTCAGAGCATCAGCCCGGGCACCCAGGGGTCTGGGGTTTGATTCCGGGTCAAGGGCACGCACCTGGGTTGCAGATGTGATCTGGCCCCTGTCAGGGCCCGTGAGGAGGCTACCCTCGGAGCTGGACTATCCGGAAGCTGGGACGCCTCAGGGCGCAGGGCAGGGCTGGCTGGGAGAAGACGGCCTAACAGCGGCAGGTGTCAGACCCTGCCTCCCCCGCCGGCACAGAACACCTGGCTGGGCTCCTTCCCGCTGCTGCGTCCCCCCCTGTGGCCTGAGGCAAGTGGTGGGCGTGGGCTGCACCTCAGGGGAGAGGCCAGAGGCCACACACAGCCCAGGAGCAGCGCAGGGGGCTCCTCCCTCCATCTGGAAGCCAAGGGTAGGGGGTGGGGCAGCCTCAGATACAGGTGGGGCCAGACCCCAGGGGCCAGGGGTCTGGCTCCCAGCCTCTCCCTGGTGCCTGCCCCTCTCCTTCACCCCTCAGTAGCTCAGGTGTCCCTCCCAGTGCCTCCAGCAGCCTCCCGTCTGGCAGGGCTGGCGGAGGGAGGGGGGAGAAGGGGTTACAGGGACTCCGGAAAGGCCACTCGGGAACGGGTCCAGACCAGCTCAGGTGGGGACGGAGCTGCAGCCTGCCCGGAGCCTCAGGGAACGGCAGAGCGGGCTGTAGAAACGCATCCATTCGTGGGGTACCGCGGCTTCTGCTCGGGCACTGGCTGGTCGTTGAGGACACTCCGGTGGCAAAGACAGGAGTGCCCCTGACATGTGATGGACCCCCACCTGGCATTGGGGGGCTTCCCCGTAGCAGTGGAGAAGGGTTGGGCTAGGGGTGGGAGGGTCTTCGGAACAGGGTGTGGAGAGGCCTCTGGCCACAGCTGTCAGGTGTGGGGCAGGGGGGCCGGATGGATATGGGGTGCTATTGGCCATGTTTTATTTATTTTAAATATATTTTATTGATTTTTTTAACGGAGAGAAAGGGAGAGGAATAGAGCTAGAAATATTGATCAGGTGCCTCCCCCACGCTCCCCACTGGGGATGTGTCCGCAACCAAGGTACATGCCACTGACCGGAATCCAGAATCGAACCTGGGACCTTTCAGTCCGCAGGCCGACACCCTATCCACTGAGTCACACCGGTTTCGGCTTTTTTTTTTTTGAGTTCAGAGAGGAAAGGAGAAATAGAAACATCCATGATGAGAGAGAATCATTGATTGGCTGCCTCCTGAATGTCCTCTACTGGGGTCGAGCCCGCAACCTTGGCATGTGCCCTTGACCGGAATCGGACCCGCGACCCTTCAGTCCACAGGACGACGCTCTATCTGTGGAACCAAACCGGCCAGGGCGCTAATGGCCGTTTCTGCGTGGAGGCCAGGGATGCTGCCGGGCACCGTCCCACGCACAGGACGCCCTTCCCCAGCACCGATCAAGCCCAATGTCACGCTCGCCCTGGCCGAGAAAGCCTGCTCCCTGACCCGCAGAAAGGTCCCCACGGCTGGAAGCCAAGGCCGGCTGAGCATGGGAAGCAGGAAGGCTGGGCCTCGGACTCCGGGCCTGGGCAGCCCTGCTGTGCAGGGGTCTCGGGTTCCCGCACAACCGCACCCATGTCCGCAGCAGGAGGCCGGGACCTTGAACTCGCGTGACCTCCGCGGGAGGCAATCCCAGCGCTTGTCTCAGGTCCCGGGAAATGGAACCCAAGGGCCTGGGCGGGGCGACCAGGCCACGCGTGACCACACCCCTGGTGGGCGAGGCTTGCCCGAACCACATTGCCGAGGAGGGTCTCTGTCATAGACGAGAAGGGATCAATACTGATAAAGAGGGACGTCTGGTCTTGCCTCCAGACCCTGCTTTCCCGGCCTTGGGCTGACCCCCATGACCACTGCCAAGACACGTTGGTCGGGGTCGGAGAAGAACTACAACTCCCTGGATGCCTCGCGCTCTGGCAGCCCGGGAAGCGCCGCCAAGGCCAGAAGCCAATGGGAGGGGCGAGGACGAGGCTTCGGTGCACGTGGCGTCGTGACGCACCAACGGCGACGTCGGGGTTTGTGTGCGCGAGTGGCCGCTGATAAAGGTTGGGTGCCTCGCGCCGGGGGCCGTTGGGAGGGCGCGCGCCCCCGCCCCCCTCCCCGGCCCCCACTCCTACACCGGCACCGCCGGAGCTCCGCCTTCCCGTCGGCCCCCGCGGGAGGTCTCAGGGTCTCTGCTCGTTCCCCGGGTCCGGACCGCAGGTGAGAGACCGGAGGGGTGGTGGTGGGGGGAGGGACAGGAGGGCGGAGACGTTGGAGGAAGCGGCGAGCGTGAAACCGGAAGGGATATTTTAAAGGGAAGGGCACTAATTCACCTCCGACTTTTATCGGCAGGGCAGGCTCCGCCCTCTTAAAGGGCAAGGGGCTGCTTTTAAAAGGGGCGGGGCAGGTCCTTAGCTTCCTGCTTTCACCCTCCCCCCTCCCCCATAACCCCCCAAAGAAAGGATTATCAAAGGCTGGTGACAGTGGTGCAGACATTTACAGAAACAGCTTGTGAATCCAGATGGCTTCAAAGCAGCCCCTAGTTTAGCTCAACAAAGATGGAGATTGGGGTGCAGTAGGAGCACCCTCTTAAAGGGGAAGTCGGGCCTGATGGAAGGGCGTGGTCAGACCCTTTGCAAGGGACGCTGTTTATTGGAGAAGCTGGGTCTCGGCCCTTCCAGAGCAGGGTGCCTCTCGTTTAAGGCATGCTGGGCGGCTTCCTGGGAGAACTGTCTCTTAAAAGGACTCACATTTTATTTTATTTTTTAAAAATATATTTTTATTGATTTCAGAGAGGAAGGTAGAGGGAGATAGAAACAAACAATGAGACGTCAGATCCTGCATCCAGACCCTGGATTGGCTGCCTCCTGCACACCCCCCACTGGGGATTCAGCCTGCAACCCCAGCATGGGCCCTTGGCTGGAATTGAACTTGGGACCCTTCTGTCCTCAGGCCGAGGCTCTATCTACTGAGCCAAACAAGCCAGAGCTGAAAGTTTTTTTAAAAAAACAAAAACATATTTGTCTTGATTTCAAAGAGGAAGGGAGTGTTAGGAAGATCGATGATGAGAGAGAATCACTGATCACCTGCCTCCTGGACACCTCCCCTGTAGGGAATTGAGCCTGCAATCCCGGGTATGTGCCCTGACCTGGAATCGAACTGTGACCTCCTGGTTCATAGGTCTGTGCTCAACCATTGAGCCACAGAAGCTGGGCAAGGGGGCAAGGGGTAAAGGTTTTAAAATATGAGAGACAGCCCAGCCCATGTGGCTCAGTGGTTGAGCATCAGCCTACAAACCAGAAAGTCACGGTTGGATTCCAGGTCAGGGTACATGCCTGGGTTTCAGACTTGGGGGGCAGGGGGAGGGGACATGCAGGAGGCAGCCGATGAATAATTCTGTCTCATCCTTGATGTTTCTATCCCTCTCTCCCTTTCCCTCTCTGAAATCAGTACAAATATGTTTTTTAAAAATTTATTTTAAATATATTTTATTGACTTTTCCCAGAGAGGAAGGGAGAGGGAGAGTTAGAAACATCGATGAGAGAGAAACATCCATCAGCTGCCTCCTGCACGCCTCCTCCTTGGTTGTGCCTGAAACCAAGGTCGATGCCCTTGACCGGAATCGAACCTAGAACCTTTCAGTCCCAGGCCGACGCTCTATCCACTGAGCCACACTGATTCTGGCCAAATATCTGTTTTTTGAAAAAGATGAGAGACAGCTTGTGGTGGCACTGAGGGGAGGGTCCAGGCCATGAGGAACAGCGCATAGGTGGGGATTCCGGGTCCCTGGGCCCAGAGGCCAGCAGTCGGGAGTAGACAGTGCTGGTTTCCCAGCCTCAGCCCCACTGGCATTGGCCCGAGTCACTCTGCCGTGGGGCCCTGTCCCGGGCGCCTGAGGGTGCATGCAGCATCCTGGCCACCCCCCTCCAGATGCTGGGAGCGCCTGCCCCTCCCGTGGACAACCTCACAGCCAGAACCGTCTCCAAGCATGGCCCACTGCCTGGGCCAGGGCACTGTGGGTGGGGCCTCCGTGGCCCCATGGAGATCCCTCCGTGCCAAGGTTGGAGTGTGGGAACGTCTCCCGATTGGTTCCCAATGCCAAGGTTACTGGCAGGCCCCCTGGTGAGAGCAGGAGGGAAACGGGGAGGTTTGAGTGGGAGAGAAATGGGCAGGTGTCCGCCGGGGGGCTAATGGGCCCAGGAGATGCAGACTAGCGGTCCCCGCAGGTGGGGAGGAGCCCAGCAACCCAAGGGCATGTGTCCCGCAGCCCGGCAGTGTCCCGCAGCCCGGCACCCACAGCCCTTATGCTGGGAAAGGGGCAGGGAGGCCCAGGTGGGGCGGAGGCACAGAGCCTGCAGGTCAGTGGTGGGAGAGCTGTGGGGTGGATGGAATGTCTGGCCGGTACCACAAGGGCGTGTGCTGGGCAAGTGGGCGATGGTGGAGAGGGCGGAGCTCCCAGGGGCTTCGGCTGCAGCAAAAGTGTTGAGGGCCCTGCAGTGTTGGGGGGCGGGGAGGAGTCCTTTCAGGGAGAGCGACCAAGTGCCGGCCTTTAAGGACATGAGCACAGCCCTGCAGGCCAGGTCCAGGCCCGGGAGATGGCTGACTTCAGGCCAAGGACCCCCTGGTCCCCATTTGCCGGAAGTTTAGCACCGGAAGTCTTGCATCCTGGGGCAGACGTGGATGTGGGACCCTGATCCCAAGGGCGGCCTCTGCACTGTGGGTGGGTAGGAGGTGCCTGCCTCTGCGGGCAGCACACAGTAGAGTGGAGTTGACTCTGCGTGTGTGTGGAGGGGCACCCCCTCCCCTGACCCAAAATCCCCCCCGCCAGGTGTGATGGTCGGCTCCCACGCTGACATGGCGCTGGCCTCTACCGCTGAGGGCCCTGGGGAGAAGCCGGGCCCCACCGCCCCGGCCCCGGCCGCCCAGTACGAGTGTGGGGAGTGCGGCAAGTCCTTCCGCTGGTCCTCTCGGCTCCTGCACCACCAGCGCACACACACAGGCGAGCGGCCCTACAAGTGCCCTGACTGCCCCAAAGCCTTCAAGGGCTCGTCTGCCCTGCTCTACCACCAGCGGGGCCACACGGGCGAGCGGCCCTACCAGTGCCCTGACTGCCCCAAGGCCTTCAAGCGCTCGTCGCTGCTGCAGATCCACCGCAGCGTGCACACGGGCCTGCGCGCCTTCACCTGCGGCCAGTGCGGCCTGGCCTTCAAGTGGTCCTCGCACTACCAGTACCACCTGCGCCAGCACACGGGCGAGCGGCCCTACCCGTGCCCCGACTGCCCCAAGGCCTTTAAGAACTCGTCCAGCCTGCGGCGCCACCGCCACGTGCACACGGGCGAGCGGCCCTATTCCTGCGGCGTCTGCGGCAAGAGCTTCACGCAGAGCACCAACCTGCGGCAGCACCAGCGCGTGCACACGGGCGAGCGGCCCTTCCGCTGCCCGCTGTGCCCCAAGACCTTCACGCACTCCTCCAACCTGCAGCTGCACCAGCGCACCCACGGGGCCACCCCCGCTGCCGCGCCCGCCCCCGCGCCCCCACCCGCCAAGGTCTTCCCGGACACCTACCTGCAGCCGCCCCTGCACGCCCCCAGCCCGCCCGCGCCCCCGCCGCCCGCGCCCCCGCCCGTGGTGCCCGAGCTCTTCCTGGCTGCGGCCGAAACCACGGTGGAGCTGGTGTACCGCTGTGACGGCTGCGAGCTGGGTTTCGGCAGCGAGGACCTGCTGCTGGAGCACCAGCCCTGCCCAGGGCCCGAGGCGGCGCCCGCGCCCCAGGACGCATCCCCAGAGACACCCAAGGCGGCCCCACCTGCTGCAGCCCCGGCTCCACAGCCCCCTCCTGCCGCCGCCACCCCCAGCTTTGCCTGCCTTCCCTGTGGGAAGTCCTTCCGGACAGTGGCCGGACTCTCCCGCCACCAGCACAGCCACGGGACAGCGGGCGGGCAAGCCTTCCGCTGCGGCAGCTGTGACGGCGCCTTCCCGCAGCTGGCCAGCCTCCTGGCGCACCAGCAGTGCCACGTGGAGGAGGCGGCGGCGGGGCGCCCGCCCCCACAGGCCGAGGCCGCCGAGGTCACCTGCCCGCAGGAGCCGCTGGCCCCTGCCACGCCCGCCCCGCAGCCGCCCGCCCCGGCACCTGCGCCCGGGCCCGCATCCGCGTCCGCCTCCACCGAGCGGCCCTACAAGTGTGCTGAGTGCGGCAAGGCCTTCAAGGGCTCCTCGGGGCTGCGCTACCACCTCCGGGACCACACGGGCGAGCGGCCCTACCAGTGCGGTGAGTGCGGCAAGGCCTTCAAGCGCTCCTCTCTGCTGGCCATCCACCAGCGCGTGCACACGGGCCTGCGCGCCTTCACCTGCGGCCAGTGCGGCCTCACCTTCAAGTGGTCCTCGCACTACCAGTACCACCTGCGGCTGCACACGGGCGAGCGGCCCTATGCCTGCGGGGAGTGCGGCAAGGCCTTCCGCAACACCTCGTGCCTGCGGCGCCACCGCCACGTGCACACGGGTGAGCGGCCGCACTCGTGCGGCGTCTGCGGCAAGAGCTTCGCGCAGACCTCCAACCTGCGGCAGCACCAGCGCGTGCACACGGGCGAGCGGCCCTTCCGCTGCCCGCTGTGCCCCAAGACCTTCACGCACTCCTCCAACCTGCTGTTGCACCAGCGCACCCACTCGGCCGAGCGCCCCTTCTCCTGCCCCGTCTGCAGCCGCAGCTTCGTCATGGCCGCCTACCTGCAGCGGCACCTGAGGACGCATGCCCCGCCCAACCCTGCCGCCCCCGCCGCTGCCGGTCCCCCAGCCCCTGCCCCTCTGGCTGCGGCTCCAGCCCCAGCGGCCACCCAAGATGTGCACGTGCTCCCCCACCTCCAGGCCACACTCTCCCTGGAGGTGGCAGGGGGCCCGGGCCAGACCCCGCCCCTGGGCCCAGCCGCCCCCAACTCCCAGACATTCCTCCTGGTGCAGACCGCCCAGGGCCTGCAGCTCATCCCCAGCAGTGTGCAGCCCCCCACCCCGCCACCCCCGCCCCCGCCCCCGCCCGCCAAGCTCATTCTGTTGCCCTCTTCCAGTACAGGTGCTGGGGGTGGCCAGGCACGGCAGGGCCTGCGGGCAGTGGGGAAGGCCGGGCAAGGGCCCGGAGTAGTCTGGCTGCCCGGCCCTGGGGGGCTGGGGGTACAGGGAGGGGGCAACATGGGGGCTAACGGGACAGGGCAGAGCCTCATCCTCTTGCAGAATGTGGGCGGTGGGGAGGGAGGGCCGTCGGAAGTGAGTGGGGTCCAGCTCCAGCCCTTGCGGCCAGCTCCGGAAGTGACCACCGTCCAGCTCCAGCCGGCACAGGAGGTGACTACAGTGCAGCTCCAGCCGGCACAGGAGGTGACCACGGTCCAGCTCCAGCCTGTGGCGGGCCAGCTGTCTAATCCCAGTGGCGGAGCTGTGACCACGGAGGCTCCCAACCTGCTGGTGGTCCAGAGTGGGGCGGCCGAGGACTTGCTGGCGGGCCCTGGGGCGGGGGACCCAGGGGAGGGCGATGCCGCGGCCGGTGTGGTGCAGGATGTGCTCTTTGAGACGCTGCAGACGGACGAGGGCTTGCAGAGCGTCCTGGTGCTGAGCGGGGCAGACGGGGAGCAGACGCAGCTGTGTGTGCAGGAGGTGGAGACCCTCCCCTCGGGGCTGGCCGAGCCGCCCGCTCCCGGCCCCCCCGGACAGAAACTGCTCATCATCCGCAGCGCCCCGGCCACCGAGCTGCTGGAGAACAGCGGCGTGGGGGGCGGGGCCACCACGCTGCAGCTGCTGGCCCCCCCGCCGCCCAGCCCAGCCGCGGCCCCCGCCGCCAGCATCCCCGGGGCTCCCGCCTCCCAGGTGGTACAGGTGGTCCCCTCCGGGGCCGCGCCGGGGGGCATGGCCGCGCAGGGCCTACCCTCCATCCAGATTGTGCAGACGCTGCCCGCGGTCCAGCTGGTGCACACGTTTTAAGTAGAACCCCCTCTTCCCGCCTCACAGACCCTGTCACTGCCTGGGCTGGCTGGGGCCGGGAGCGCGGCCGGGGCTTGCTAATAAAGACCAGTCTCCTCGCCTGCGCTTTGTGTTATTGGGGGGCGGGGGGATGTCGTAGCCCCGGAGCCCGGCGGCTTACTCCTGCATGCCGGCTCGCAGGTGCCTTACGAGCTCCGTTTGCCCTTCAAAGGATGCAGTGTCACTAGAAGGGGGAGGGTGGACTCTAGAATCCTGGCTCCCTGTTCGTCACCCACACCTCCCCTCGTCTGAGCAGTGGGTGGAGGATGCTTGTCCCGAAGGGCACTCACTGGGCACAGGTGGGCGAGTTTGGGAGCTAGCGAGCTCAGGAGGGTGACGCAGCCGGGCTAGCGCCCAGTGACCAGTGAGCATCGACCCACTCCCATCAGCGCCCCTACACCACGCTCAGGTTGCTTAGCAACCCGGGAGAGAGCGTGCGAACCCCCGCCACGGCCCGTAAGTACCGCTCCCCGCCGGTGTCCGCCCCCATCGTCCTACGGTTCCCCTTTCTCCATCGCTCCTTCCCGTCCCCATCCCGGCGGAGGCTCTGCCCCTGCCTCAGCCCTTCTGCAGCTCACAGGTGCCGGGGAGCTTGGCAACAGTTGCTAAGGCCTTGTAGGTACCGCTCCGCCCCCAAAGTGCGTGATCCTGACGTCACTTCCGCCAGCGACCCCCTTATCGACTCCGCACTCCACCTTAAAAGGTTCAGAGCTACTCGCGGGGGTGTTTGCAGGTCCTTGTCCTGCGGCGACTGTGGGAGGGGCGTGGGGAGCGGGGTCCTTGCCCGGGCAGCGGGCGGGGGTTCGCTGACCCCTCCCCGCAGGGCAGCCCCGCAGCCCAGGAGGGAACCCCGTGTTGGTGTCCACGTGGTGTGGCATTTGGGGGTAGATCGCTGAACACCACGGCCCCTGGGTGTGGGGGGAGGGGGTCCCGGAGACGTTAGGAAGGTCGCTGGGTGGAGGGCGCACCTGTCCTGCCTCGGACCTCGCTTGGGGGTCTCCCCGAGCGCTCTCAGCCCTCATCGGGGCGCTTGGGGATCAGAGGGCCTTCCTGATGCTGACCTTGTTCTCACCAGGTGCGCGCCTGCTCCTCGGGGCGCGGGGTGCCATGGCCCCCAGCCACCTGTCGGTGCGGGAGATGAGGGAGGATGAGAAGCCCCTGGTGCTGGAGATGCTGAAGGTGAGGGCCCAGCCCAGCCCCGGAGAGGCGCGGCCCCCTCTCCCTCCAGCGCCTCCCTTCCCTCCGGGTCCGAAGGTTTTAACACCCGGGCTCTGGGGGACTCCGCCTCAGCCCCGTGCTCCCCCTCCCCCTCTCCCGCTAACAGAGCATGCGCGGTTTCTGGCCCGGGCAGTCCCTGGTCCAGTTGTCTGGTTCTGGCCTCGGCTTTCCCTGGTGCCTCCTGCTTGTCCCTCCGCGGAAGTGGGTGTCCCCGGAGCTCCCAGCTCATCCCCTGGCTGTGTCAGACGCGGTGCTGGCGGGTGCCTAGAGCAGGTAGTCCTACTGTGTGCACGACCACCTACTGTGCGCCGGCTCCTCTGCCACCCTCCCCCCCACGCTTTCCCTTCCCTTTGGGACCCCCCCCTAGACCCCTCCTGGCCAGGCCCCCCCCCAGTCCCAGGTGCCCACAGGGGCCCTGGTCTAATGGAAGGCCCCTCCCCCCACAGGCTGGTGTGAAGGACACGGAGAACCGAGTGGCCCTGCATGCCCTGACCCGGCCGCCCACCCTGCTGCTCCTGGCGGCGGCCAGCAGCGGCCTGCGCTTTGTCCTGGCCTCCTTCGCCCTGGCCCTGCTGCTGCCCGTGCTCCTGGCCGTGGTGGCCCTGAAGCTGGGCCTGCGGGCCCGGTGGGGCTCGCTGCCTCCGCCGGGGGGCCTCGGGGGGCCTTGGGTGGCAGTGCGCGGCTCGGGGGATGTGTGCGGGGTCCTGGCCCTGGCTCCGGGCTCCAACACTGCGGACGGGGCCCGGGTCACCCGCCTCTCTGTCTCCCGCTGGCACCGCCGCCAAGGGGTGGGCAGGCGGCTGCTGGCCTTTGCAGAATCCCGGGCACGTGCCTGGGCAGGGGGCGCGGGGGAGCCCCGGGCCCGCCTCGTGGTCCCCGTGGCCGTGGCCGCCTGGGGCGTGGCCGGGATGCTGGAGGGCTGCGGCTACCAGGCAGAAGGGAGCTGGGGCTGCATGGGCTACACACTGGTGAGGGAGTTCAGCAAGGACCTGTGACTCCAGCCTGAGGACCTACTGTGCGCGGGCACTTTCACCTCCTCCCTGTGGAGCACCCCCCGCCCAGCCAGGAGGGCCCAGGAGCTCAGGCCCGCAGAGGCCCTGTGTGTGTGAACTCAGAAGAAAGGGCCGCCTGCCCCTCAGTCTGCGCTGAGAGCCCTCCCGCCTGTCTCTGTGCGAGGCCTGCACTCCCCATCCTCCGGCCTGGAGGAGAGGCAGCTGAACAAGTTCGACCCCCAAGAGTTAGGACTCGGGACAAGGGCCCCCCCCCCCCCACCTAGGACCGAGCCCCTGCAAATGGGGTGGGGTTTGATGCGGGTGCTTGAAGGGGGTGAGTCTGGGGCAGGCGCTGAGCGGAGCCTTGCCAGGGAGCCGTCTCCCGGAGAGTCTGCCAGGAGGAGGCGGACGCCCGCGAAGGGGGAAGGTGGGAGCGAGGGCCGCGGCCGCATCTGGTTTTTACACCCGGTGGTTAATAAAGCCTGCAGCCGCGGCGGCGGCTCCCTGCCTCTGATGCCTTTTCCAGGCGCTCTCCGCACCCTCTCTGTCTGGCTCCTCCTTCCTCGGAGTTGACATTAATTGTCGGCGGGGGTGCTGGCCGGGGACCCGGGGAGCTGATGAGCTCACAGCGCCCGCTCCTAGCCAGCCGGCTGACTCACGCTCCCCATTACCCAAGTTTTCCGCCCCCGCCGCCCACCCGCTGCGGGTGTGAGAGCAGCGGCCTCCCCGCCCAGGCCTCGACCTCCCTTTGTCTGCCACCCACCACCCTGCTTCCCTGGAGCCGGGTTGGGGGCGGGAATAGAGGTCCCCCTCCCCCCGAGATGGAGCTGTGCATCCCACTCCAACCGCTGGAGTGGAGAGTCTCAGTCCCCGCTCCCGGCCCAGGAAGTCCTCCCTGGGGTCTGGCTGGAAGCCCTCTTGCTGCTGAACCAGGACTCCCTGTGAATCCAGCCTCCGGCCTCTCCACCAGGATCCCCTCACCCCCGCCCCGTCCCACGCTTCCCTGGCTGGAGAGCCGCGCAGGCAGATGGGTGGGCGCCCTGCCCATGCGGCCTCCACGTGCGCCCCGTCCTGCCGGCCGTCCCTTCCCTGCAGCCAGCCGGCCCCTGAGCGTCTCTGCGTCCGCCGCCCGCCCGGGAGCTGGCGGCTGTGTGGGTGTTTGCAGCTGGACACCCTCCCTCCCGCCCCGCCCCCCCTCCCCAGGCCTCCGCCGCGGCCAGCCCCCTCCCCGCCCCCTCCTGTCCCCTGCTGCCTCCCCGGCAGCCTCTCTTGCTCCTGGCAAAGCATCCGGCTCCTGCCTGCTCCTCCCGGGTCCAGGGCGCCTCGGCGGGCGCGTCCGCGTCCGGGTCCCCGTCCCGTCCTCCCCTGGCCGCTGCCTTCCCCTTGCCTCTCCCACCCCCTCGCACCCCATCCCTGTCCCGGGCTCCGCAGACATGAGGGTCTTGGCCTGCCTCCTGGGTGAGTGGCCCCTTCTCCTTGGGGGATTCCAGGGAGGGGGGCCTGGGCCCGCCCTCTGACCCCTGAGCTCATCTCTGGAGGAACAGACTTCCGGGGCCCATCCTGGTGCTCTGGGACGCAGCACATGTGCCTCCCCGCCTGACCCCCAGAGACCCAGCCTTCTGCGCCCCCAGTCCCACCGTCTCAGGAGCCCCGGGGACGGGGCCTGCCTGCCTCCCCGTCACATCCCCAGCATCCCTGACCCTTGTGGGGGTTTACCCACCATTTGACCTTTAGCCTGGTCCCCAGCCCTGACCTGAGGCATCTGGGCCCCACCTTGGCCCAGAGTCCTGGCGGGAGGTTGGTTCAGAGGCCTGTGAGTGTGTGTGTGTGTCTCTTGGGGGGACCGGGGGGCCCAGGGCCCTGTCCTGAGAGAGCACCCTGGGCCTGCCCCTCACTGTGTCACCCCTCCCCCTCCCTTCCAGCGGCTCTGATGGGGATCCAGGCTGTTGGTAAGTGCTGTCCTTCACCTCCAGCCCCTCCTGGCTTTGCCCAGCTCCAAGCCCACCCATTCCTGGCCTTTCCCTCCCTCGGACACCCTGTCCCCCCCTTCCGGCTGTGACCTCAGGCCCCTTCCCCCCCAGATCTACCCAGGCACCCGCCACCCGCTCTTCACAGGGACCAGGGTCTCACCCTGCTCTCTGGGCCCCAGGATGAGGGTCCCCACAGCAGCCCCACCCTGAGGATCGCCCAGGTCCCAAGCCCCCGCCCCCGCCCCGCCCTCGGAGGTCACAGCCTCTCCTCCGCCCCCCCAGAGCGGCTGCGCCTGGCCGACGGCCCCCACGGGTGCGCGGGCCGCCTGGAGGTGTGGCACGGCGGGCGCTGGGGCACCGTGTGCGACGACGGCTGGGACCTGCGGGACGCGGCGGTGGCCTGCCGCGAGCTGGGCTGCGGGGCCGCGCTGGCCGCCCCCGCGGGCGCCTTCTTCGGGGAGGGCGCCGGGCCCGTGTGGCTGAGCGAGCTGGCCTGCCGGGGCGGCGAGGGGCAGCTGGGCCTGTGCCCCCACCGCGGCTGGAAGGCCCACGTCTGCTCCCACGAGGAGGACGCGGGGGTCGTCTGCGCAGGTGAGTGGCCAGGGCTCTCCCCCCAGGACGCCAGGGCCTGCCCGGCCTCTCTGGGGCCAGCCCCTCCCCCCACAGACCCACGGCTCTCCGCAGGTCAGCGTGTGGCTAACTCCAGGGACATGGATGGTCCCCCTGCGATCCTGGTTGGGGACCCCTGGCTGGGGCTACCCGGGGAACTGGGCCTCAGCTCTGAGGAGCCCCCCGTGACGCTTGGTGAGCCCCCCACCCCGTTCCCCGGCTTCTGCTCAGCCAGGGGAGGGGCCTTACCGGACAGCCCTGGGACAGACAGAGCCCCGGCCTCCCCGCCCCGAGGTCCCCTCACAGCTCCAGGCGGGAGGGGTAGGTGGCTTCTGACCGCCCTCCCTGCTGTCTCCTCCCAGCCTCTCGCCCGGCTGGGACCCCCCAGAACAGCCCCCGGAAGAAGAGCCCCCGGCCCCCCAAGCAGGCCAAGTCCACCAGGGCCCCACTGCTGACAGCTGGAGGCCCCCGCCAGGGTGAGCCCCCCACAGACCCTGATAGGGGGGCAGGTGTCCTCCCACTAACTGGGCGGCCTGGAGCCCTGGCCGCTGGGCCCCAGGGTGGGCATCACCGGGTGACCCCAGAGGCTGTCAGCTTGACCCCCGGTCAGGTCATAGGACGGGGCTGCGGCCGGATGGTACAGGAGCAGCCAGTCCACGTTGCTGTCTCTCTCCCCCTCTCCCTTCCTCTCTTTCTAAAATTCAATTGAAAATCTGCTAAAAGCAAACAAACAAGAACCTGGGGCCCTCGGGACTCAGAGGCAGGCCCAGTCCCTTCCTGCCCCACCAGGGTGTCTGCTCCCAGCACCCAGGCCCCCGCCCACCCCCTGTTCCCTCAGATTTCCGCTCTCCCCTGGGGCCTGGCTGGCAGGGGGTCTCAGGCCAGCACCCTCCCGGCCTCACGCAGGCCTCCGTCTGCCCCCAGAGCGGCTGCGCCTGGCCTCGGGCCCCCACGGGTGCGCGGGCCGCCTGGAGGTGTGGCACGGCGGGCGCTGGGGGACGGTGTGCGACGACGGCTGGGACCTGCGGGACGCGGCGGTGGCCTGCCGCGAGCTGGGCTGCGGGGCCGCGCTGGCCGCCCCCGGGGGGGCCAGGTTCGGCCCGGGCTCCGGCCCCGTGTGGATGGACGACGTGGGCTGCGGAGGCGGAGAGCAGGCCCTGAGGGACTGTCCCCGGAGCCCCTGGGGCCGGAGCAACTGTGACCACAGCGAGGACGCGGGGCTGGTCTGCACAGGTGCGTCTGCGGCCGGGATCCTGGGGTCCCACCCCGCTTCCCCTCAGTCAGGTCTGCGGTGTCTCCCCTCGTCTGACACATCGGGGATGGTGGGGACCGAGGCCCCCAGACAGGGGCTGGCTGATGAGAGGTCCCTCTACCTGCCCAGCGTGGGAAGCACAGGGGCCAGAGCAGGAGTGGGGGGTGGGGGTCCTCTCTAGGAGGGGAGGGAAGTTGAGGCTTCTGCTGCCCTGTTTCCCCGAAAATAAGACAGTGTCTTATATTAATGTTTGCTCCCAAAGAGGCGCTAGGTCTTGTTTCCAGGGGATGTCTTATTTCTCCATGAAGAAGAATATGGTACACATGTATTGTTGAACAAAAAAAAAAAGGAAATTTATTACCTGTCTATGGGACGGCAGTCGTTGTCATCACCAACCAGCTCCCGGATGGGCCGCAGCACATGCAGCCGGAGCTGTTCGGGCAGGGCGAGGTCTCTACATCAGCAGTCAGACGCCTGACGGTAGCTTCGGGGGCCTGATATTCCGGGGAGGCCTTACGTTCGGGGAGGTCTTATTTCCCGGGGGATGCCTGATATGACAGCGAGAGGCAACACTGGAAGTAGGTCTTATTTTCGGGGGATTTCTTACCTTCGGGGAAACAGGGACAGGTGCCTCAACACCTCCAGTTCTCAGAGGCTGCAGGGAGTGCCTGTCCGTGGGCAGGCGCAGACCCCCCTATGTTGGCAGGTAGGAATGAACTGCGCCCCCCAGTGGCTCCAGCTCTGACCCAACAACAATGCTCTCTAGAACCAGAGGTCACTGTCTGGACCAGCAGTTCGTTCTCAGTGAGAAGGGGGCGGGGGGCGGAACGGTGTCCCCCGCCCTGTCCCCCAGGCCATGAGCCAGGTCTGCAGGCCTCGGGCACCTGGGCACCGGCCGGGGCTGCTGGGCAGATGTGCTGGACGGCGCCCAGGATGTGCCTCAGACAGGGATGGCCCCCAGCGGTGGGGGGGTGCCTTCTAGAAGGCAGCGGGAGTGGGCGCCGGGCCAACCCCCTGCGCCTCCCCCTGGCCCCCCGGGCAGGCAGGGGCGTGGGGTGGGCTCTCAGCGAGGGACCTCCCGGCTCCGTGGAGCCTCTTCCGCACGTCCAGCCTCATGGAGCGGAAGCCTCACGGCTCAGCTCCGCTCTCTCTCCCGCGTCCAGGCCCCGCCCCGCGGCTGCGCCTGGCCGACGGCCCCCACGGGTGCGCGGGCCGCCTGGAGGTGTGGCACGGCGGGCGCTGGGGCTCCGTGTGCGACGACGCCTGGGACCTGCGCGACGCGGCGGTGGCCTGCCGCGAGCTGGGCTGCGGGGCCGCGCTGGCCGCCCCCGGGGGCGCCTTCTTCGGGGAGGGCGCCGGGCCCATCCTCCTGGACGACCTGCGGTGCCGGGGCAACGAGACGGCGCTGCGGTTCTGCGCGGCCAGGCCCTGGGGCCAGCACGACTGTCACCACCGCGAGGACGCGGGGGCCGTGTGCGACGGTGAGGGGCTCCCGGCGGGTAGAGGGCACCAGGTGGGGGGCTGTGCGTTCCCCTCGGCTCCCCCTGCCCCCACTTCCTCGGCTCACACTTCCTACCGGTCCCATCTCACCGTGAAACCTCATCTCCCTGGTGGCCTGTGGCGGAGGGGCGGGCCTTCGGGGGAGGGCGGGGCCCGAGGTGGAGAGGCGGGGCCTGTGGCGTAGGGGGCGGGGCCACGTGGTGGAGAGGCGGGATCTGTGGAGGAGGGGGTGGGTCCTGCATTGGGGAGGCGGGGCCTGTGGTGGAGAGGCGGGCCCTACGGCGGAGGGGTCGGGGCAGGGGCGCGGAGGCATGGAGAGGTTGTGACCCTGCCCCATCCCGCCCCGCCCAGGTATGCCTCTCGCCTATGTCCCGCCCACGGCCTCCTCCTCCTCCTCCGCTGAGGGCAGCAACAACTCCAAGGCCAGGGACTCCCAGTCCAGACCCCCACCCCCCACGGCGCGCCCCGCCTCGAGGACCGCAGACGTCTCCCCGCCGCTGGCCTCCCCTACAGCCCCTTGGGAGCCTGGGCCGGAAGCTGGTGAGTCAGTTCTGCTCCCCCAAACAGGGTCTTAGCTTCTGTTTGCTCCCCCATCCCATCCCGGCCCCCATGGGCTTCAGTGCCTTCCCCTCTGCCCAGAGGCTGTCTCAGGGGGTGGGAAAAAGGGGCAGGCGCCACGTCTGGAAATGCACGGTGCTTTCTGAAGACCACCTCTTGCTCACAGATCCTGGGAGGACTGGGTCAACCAGGGCTGTTTCCAAATCTAGGCCTTTTTACTATTATTAACGTTATTGATTTTTAGAGAGAGAGAAACATCCATGATGAGAGAATCATGGATTGGCTGCCCCCTGCACACCCCTTACTGGGGATCAGCCCGCAACCCGGGCATGTGCCCTTGGCGGGACTTGAACCTGGGACCCTTCAGTCCGCAGGTCAACGCTCTATCCACTGAGCCACACCGGCCAGGGCTCCTTCCTTTTTATGGCTGCATAATATTCCATTGTGCAGAGGGGCCCGCTGTGTGTCCACATACCCGGGGGTGGCCTTTTAGGACTTCCCAGCCTCTGGCTCTGTGAAGAGAGCTGCTGTGACTTGTGCACTCCGGGCTCTGTTTGAAAACCACGGTCCCCTGGTGGGGGGGGTCCCCAGGAGCGGGATGTCTGGATCACCTTGCCATTCTGGGTTGAACTTGCCAAGGAACCGTGCACCGCCTGGCCCGTGATCTCCACGCTGGTGCCAATGGCACAGCCAGGCTCCGGAGGGAGCATGGACGGAGGGCAGGGGAGGAGGAGGAGGGCTCAGACAGCAGAGGCCTCCTCCACCCTCCTTCTCTGGGTCTCTCCCACCCAGGCTCCCCGCAGCTGCGGCTGGTGGCCGGGCCCAGCCGGTGCTCAGGCCGGCTGGAGGTGTGGCACGCCGGGCGCTGGGGCACCGTGTGTGACGACAGCTGGGACCCGCGGGACTCCGCTGTGGTCTGCCGGGAGCTGGGCTGCGGCGGGGCGCGGCGACCGGACCCCTCCGCGGGCCGCTTCGGCTGGGGCTCCGGCCCCATCTGGCTGGACGACGTGAGGTGTGTGGGGACCGAGGTGTCGCTCTTGGACTGCCCGGCCGCTCCCTGGGGGAAGCACAACTGTGCTCACAATGAGGATGTTGGCGTCACATGCACCGGTAAGGAACCTTGCCAACCCATCGGCTCCCGGAGGGCTTCCTGGAGGAGGGAGCAGGAACTGGCACCCACACAGTCATGTCCACGGAGCACCTGCCTACCGTGCCCACACCCTGGGCTGGGTGTTTGCCCACCCATGACTGCATTCACCCCTCACAGTAAGGCCAGGTGGGCAGGTGCTCTGTCCTGTTTGCCGATGAAGACTCTCGGGCACAGAGTGGTTGAGGAACTTGCCCCAGGTCACACAGCAACCGAGTGGCAGAGTTGTCTGAGTCAGGGAAGCTTTGTCCTCCCCAAAATGAGAAGGAGGAGACATAGGGGCCTGGGGATAGGGAGAGAAACCAGGGAGGTCTGCGGGAGGAGGCTCTCTCCCTCTCCCTTCGCCTCTGAAATCAATACACACACACACACACACACACACACACACACACATATTATTGATTTTTTACAGAGAGGAAGGGAGAGAGAGTTAGAAACATCTATGAGAGAGAGAGACATTGATCAGCTGCCTCCTGCACACCTCCTACTAGGGATGTGCCCGCAACCAGGATACATGCCCTTGACCGGGATTGAACCTGGGACCTTTCAGTCCGAAGACCGATGCTCTATTCACTGAGCCACACCGGTTTTGGCTAAAAATATATTTTTTAAAAATATGAAAATAGCCAAAATCGGTGTGGCTCAGTGGATAGAGCGTTGGTTTTCGGACTGAAAGGTCCCAGGTTCTATTCCAGTCAAGGGCATGTACCTTGGTTGCGGGCACATCTCCAGTAGGGGCATGCAGGAGGCGGCTGATCAATGTCTCTCTCTCTCTCATAGATGTTTCTAACTCTCTATCCCTCTCCCTTCCTCTCTGTAAAAAATCAATAAAATATATTTTAAAAAAATATCAAAATAAAAGAATGAATGAGTGAATGAATGAATGAATGTCAGTCTGGTGACTGACTGGGGAGGGGAGATGACAGAAAGGGCGGGGCCTTGCCGGGCGACCTTGGAACCTGAGGTCTGCCACTGTCCCTGTCTCCCCTTTCTCCTTCCAGGGACCCCCGGCCTGGACTCCATCTCAGACCCCTTCAGCTGGAGCTGGCTCCCCGGCCTGGACAGAGACCCGGACGCCTGGCTCCCGGGGGAGCTGGCCACCAAGCCCCCCGTGGGGCCGAGCCCCCGTGTCCCCGAGAAAACCACCAAGGCCCCCGGGAAGATGCCCAAGAGCACCAAGAAGTGGGTGACCAAGCACCCAAAGAGGCCGACCACTCCGGCCCCCGGGACGCCAACCCCTAAACACACCAGGGGCCCAGGCTCGGGGGGACCCCGGACCTCTGCCTCACTGACCACTGAGGCCCCCCACCAGCTGACCTCACACCTCAGCACAACACCAACCCCCCGAGCCTCCTGGGAGCGAACTTCTAAGACGGTGACCAGGCCAACCCCTCAGGGTCCCGGAGACGTGACCCCCGAGGCCACCAGCGGGGGAGCCCCTTCGTCCTCTGAGGAGCCGTCAGCCCAGCCCCCAGCAGAAGGCCCTCCAGACTCATCCAAAGGCCCAGACCCCTCTCCAACCGGGGGCTCCCCCGGGGGGTCAGGTGAGTGCCGGGCACGTGAAGGGGCGAGGCTGACCCCCGGGGACCCCCCCTCCTGACCCGGGGCCTCCCACCGCAGGCCCCCTCTGGGTTCGCCTGGCCGATGGGCCTGACCGCTGTGCCGGCCGGCTTGAGGTGTGGCACGCCGGACGCTGGGGGACAGTGTGTGATGACGGCTGGGACCTGCGGGACAGCGCCGTGGCCTGCGGGGAGCTGGGCTGTGGACGCGTCCGGCCCCGCGTGGGCAAGACCCACTACGGCCCCGGGACCGGGCCCATCTGGCTGGATGACGTGGGCTGCAAAGGCACGGAGGCCTCGCTCCGCGACTGCCCCGCGGGGGCCTGGGGACAGCACAACTGCGGCCACGAGGAGGACGTGGTGCTGGCCTGCACCGGTACTGGGGGCGGGGCCTGGGGGGGCCGGAGGCGCTCTGGGAGACTGCACCAGGGGCCTCCGAGGCAGGAGGGAGCCAGACCTCTCCCGGTTCCTCCCAGGGCACGCCGATGAGGAGGACTATCCCGCCTGGACCTGGGACCCCACCTCCGGAGAGGACCTGGGCCGGGGGACGCTCACTGCAGGGGCGCCTGGACACACCGTCTCCTGGGGCAGCACCCGGAGCCCTGGGGTCCCCTCCCCAGAGAGGAGGCGCCTGCCGGGCCCAGGTGAGGAGCACGGCCAGCTGGGGCGGGTCTCCATGCACACCCCCTCCCTCGCCGCCCCTCCCGCAGGATTTCCACAAAGACCTCCCGATGAGTTGGCCTGGGTCCCAGACATCCCGGGCATGCTTCCTGGCCTCCGGGGGCCCTAAAACCTGCCCCACCTCTGGCTCTCCTCCAGAGCCTGCGAGGGGACCTCTTGTATCTCTGAGAACGGATCGGGCTGAGACCAGCCCCAGCCCGAGCGCCCTCAGTAACATTCCGGGCCTCGGGGCTTCTGCTGAGGTGCCCAAGCCTGTGCCCTAGATCCAGAGCGGGACTCCTGTGCCCACGTGATCATCCCAACCTTGGCCACCTCACACCTCTTCTGCAAGTGCACGCTCTGGTCGGGGTGGGGCTATGCTGCATGGAGGGCCTGTCCCCAGCCTGACCCCTGCCCTGACCAGGTCCACCGTCTCCCCCTCTCTCCCTCCATCTCTGCGGCTGCGCATCTCTCCGCCTCGCATACTCCCGCCTGGTGGCTTCTTCCCCGCTTCCCAGAGGACCACACCCCTCGTTCCTTTCCCGCCTTTTCCACCAGCCCAGCACGCACGCGCACACTGCCGCCCGGAGCCAGAGGGGCGGGGCGGAGGAGGGAGGGGTGGGAGGAGCTAGTGTCCATCAGCCTGGCATCTTGTGACGTCACCGGCGCGCTGCACCTCTGATTGGCCGGCCGGCCACGCCAGCGGCAATAAAAGCCAGGTGCAGCGGCTGTGGCCGCGCGGCTGGCCTTGGGGTTCGGGGAGGAGGTTGTGCTGGGAAAGGGGAACAGGAGCAGGCCCTGGACGCTCTGCCGTTCGTGCGGGGAGGAAAGGGGGCAAGTCGTGAAATGGAGTTTATAGTGTCCAGTTTCTGGGGGTGATGCTACGGGGAGCAGTGCCGCCTGGATTCCGGATCCCCTGTTCCCGGCTCCGGGCCCACAGCGCCCCCTCGCGGCGGGGACGGCCGGGGCTGGGCGCGCGCAGCGGTGCGGGCGGCGGGAGGGAGCCCCTGTCCCTCCCGGAGGAGAAGGCAGAGTGAGCGCAGGTCCCCGCAGAGCTGCACCCCGCGCAGAGCTGCACCCCGCGCGGCCGTCCCACGAGCAGCTCCGGAATAGGGAGACTTGGAGGGCGGGCGCGGAGCTGTGGGTGGCGAGGAGGGGGAAGCCGGCATGAATTCCAGCCTCACCAGCAAGGTGACCTTAGAAACAGGACTCTGCCTCTTGGGGCTTCCGAAGGAAACAGTTCCGGGGACGGGGGCGGGGGGGGGGGTCCAGGAGAACTTGCTGGCTCTGCTGGGCCCGCAGGCCCCCCAGCGGGTGAGGTCGCTCCTGTCCTGAGCCCAGGTTTCAGGTGGGGACACAGCCAGGCTCAGAGAGGGGAGACTTGGACTCAGGCGCCACGCTTGGGGTCCAGTTTACTTTTTAAAAATATTAGAGCCAAAACCGGTGTGGCTCAGTGGATAGGGCGTCGGCCTGCGGACTGGAGGGTCCCAGGTTCGATTCTGGTCAAGGCAGGTACCTTGGTTACGGGCACATCCCCAGTGCGGGGCGTGCAGGAGGCGGCTGATGGATGTTTTTCTCTCATCGATGTTTCAGACTCTATCCCTCTTGCTTCCTCTGTAAAAATTCAATAAAATATCTATTTTTTAAAAATCAATAAAATATAGTATTGAAAAAATAAAATACTAGAGGCCCGATGCACGAAATGCGTGCAAGAGCAGGCCTTCCTTCCCTCAGCTACTGGCACCGGCTTCCCTCTGGCACCTGGGAGCCAGGACCTGGGCTTCCCTCGCAGCCCTGGCTTCGTCCAGAAGGTTGTCCGGAAGGATGTCCAGTCTAGTTAACATATTATGCTTTTATTATTATAGGCCTTTATAGATTGCAGAAAGGAAGGGAGAGGGAGAGATGGATTCTCTCTCATCATTGAGAGAACCATGGATCAGCTGCCTCCTGCCTGCTCCCCCACCAGGGATCCAGCCCGCCACCCGGGGCCTGTGCCCTGACCAGGAATCGAACCCTGACCTGGTTCCTAGGTCCACGTGCAACCACTGAGCTACACTGGCCGGGCTTGAGATCCATTTTAAACGATTTCACACACATTTCGCTCCACAGACTGGGAGAGATTACTGAATGACGGAAGTCATTACACACATGAGCTCTGCACTCCAACTCGGGGGGGTTCAGCCACGCTCCCCTGAGATTACAACTAGCAGGGGGAGGGGGAGCCGGGGCCCCAGGCCCCTAGGCAGTGAGCAAACTGTGTGTGAAATTGGGGAAACCGCTGGCTGTTGGAGTTACTTGTGTAAATGCGCACCAGCCGCCGGTCCCAGGGAGGGCGGGTTCCCTGGGCCGTGGGGACCCACGGTTAGCTGCGCCTCGGACTCTGGGAGGGAGGGCGCCGCCAGGAGCAGCGGCGGAGCGGGCGTGGCCCTGCCGGCCGACCCGGCCTCTCCCCTTGCGTTGGTGTCTGGCTGCGGGGACCCCTCCCTCCCGCGCCCCGTGCAGTGCTGCTCACAGCCCTGGCTTAGGCTGCGTTCGTGGTCACAGCCCCTGGCCTCCGGCCGCATCCCTGCTGGGGCTCCGGGAGGCCGCCCCCTGCCTCCCCCGCTTGCGGATCCACCACACGCCCTGGGTCTCGCCCTTCCCTGTCAGTCCCTTTCCTCTGTCTGACCCCCCCCAACACACACTTCTGTCTGCACGTCTTTCTCTGTCCCTACAGCTGGGAAGCTCCAGGTTTAAGCTTGTGTGATTAGTGGGGGCCCACTTGGTTACTATTATTTTATTTTTTGGGTTAATCCTCACTGCAGGATATTTTTCCATCATTTATTTTTAGAGAGTGGAAGGGAGGGGGACCCCACTCTCCATCCAGGGGGGACCCAGCTCTCCATCCGGGGGCCCCCAGCTCTCCATCCAGGGGGACCCAGCTCTCCATCCAGGGGACACCCCGCTCCCCGTCCACGGGGCACTTAGCTCTCCATATCTCCCCAGATGGGGAGAATGGTTCGGAGCCTTCCTGGACATGGGGCACGCCTTCAGGAGGGGCCGTGGCCAAGGGCACCTCCACCACAGGCGCGCCTGCACCCACTCTTACCACCCGGAGCCCAAGTGAACCCTCTCCAACTCCAAGGGTTCTCAGAGACACAGGTGAGGCCCGTGGCGGGGCGCGGGGGTGAGGATGCTAGTGTGGTGGGGTAGAGAGATGGCCCCCAATCTCCCCAGTGGAGACCCAGCCTTACCCCAGAGAGATCCAGCAGAGGTGTACCCCACCACAAGGGGCTACTGCCTACACCCGTGGCCCTCACCGGGGCGATGCGCACTCTCTGCTGATGCTTTGGGTTGAGTCACAACTGGTAGCCTCGAGGGGGGGCGGGGATAGTGCCCCAACCAGTCACCGGGCCGCCCCGCTTGAAGCAGCGCCCCACCTCAGATGCCAGTGCCCCAGGGTCAGACACCCTAACCTGTGCCATGCAGGTCACCGGACAAAGCAATAGGAAAATGGCCGAGCTCCGCGGCTGAGCGTCGACCTAGGAGCCAGGCTGGGAGCCCAGTATCCCAGCCAGGGCCCATGCCAGGATCCAGGCTGGATCCCCAGTCGGGGGCCTGCAGGAGGCAGCTGATCAGTGATCGTCATCATTGATTTTATTATTTTTAAAAAACATTTTATTGGTTTTTCACAGAGAGGAAGGAATAGGGATAAAGAATTAGAAACATCGATCAGCTGCCTCCTGCACACCCCTTACTGGGGATGT
This sequence comes from Lasiurus borealis, assembly GCA_004026805.1. Lineage (NCBI taxonomy): Eukaryota > Metazoa > Chordata > Mammalia > Chiroptera > Vespertilionidae > Lasiurus > Lasiurus borealis. The sequence continues at coordinate 1,271 of PVJN01026634.1, read as the reverse complement.
GCCCACAACCAAAATCCATGCCCTTGACCGGAATTGAACCTGGGACCTTTGAGTCCACAGGCTGATGCTCTATCCACTGAGCCACACCGGTTCTGGCTAAGTTAGAAGCTTTTATTGGAACGTTTCTGACGTGCCGTGACACTGGTGGGGCTCCAAAGGTATTTGCCATGGGCCGAGAGTTTGGCATGCTGGCACTGGCGCTTCCCGCACAGCTGGTCACTCAAACTCAAACTGAATCAAAAAGTGTGGAAAGGGAAGCATTGCGTTTCTGAGTGGAATGAGGCGCATTCGAAGGGCTCAGGAACCACATGGCCCCCCAGAACGCCCCCGCCACTGGAAAGTAATACTCAAAGGCCTTGACTCTGAGTACAAAGGACCTAGGTTCAAATCTTGTCCCTGCAGTGTGCAAACTCCATGTGCGTGTGTGTATATGCATGTCCCAGGTGTGTGTGTGTGTGTGTGTGTGTGTGTGTGAGAGAGAGAGAGAGAGACTTTGAGCAAGTTACTTAACTTCCAGAGAGAGAGAGAGAGAGAGAGAGAGAGAGAGACTTTGAGCAAGTTACTTACCTTCCTGGCCTGATTTCCCTCATCTGGAAAAAGGGGTTAACTTTTTCAAAATAGTGTTGGTTTTTTAAAATATATTTTATTGATTTTTCACAGAGAGGAAGGGAGAGGGATAGAGAGTTAGAAACATCGATGAGAGAGAGACATTGATCAGCCACCTCCTGCATGCCCCCTATTGGGGATGTGCCTGCCACCAAGGTACGTGCCCTTGACCAGAATTGAACCTGGGACCCTTCAGTCCGGTGGCCGATGATCTATCCACTAAGCCACACCGGTTTGGGCTCAAAATAGTTTATTCTTTTTAGAGAGAGAGGAAGGGAGAGGGAGAGAAAGACGAAGAGACAAACATTGATGTGAGAGCGAAATGCCCATCCACTGCCTCCTGCACGTCCCGACGGGGTCAAGCCAGAAACCCAAACCCTGGCTGTGCCCTGACAGGAAATCAGACCAGCTGCCGCCCAGCCTGGGTCCTAACTGCAGGGGGCGTCCAAACTCTCAGGAATCGAGATCAATACAATCTCAATACAATCGTTTTGGTTTTTTTTTATCTTTATTATTCAGATTATTACATTTGTTTCTTTTTTTTCCCCTCCATAGCACCCCTCCACCCAGCTCCCACCCCTCCCTCTACCCTTACCTCCCTCCCATTGACCTCATCCATAGGTGTATGATTTTTGTCCAGTCTCTCCCTGTACACCCCTCCCCCC
>PVJN01026633.1:0-28858 GCA_004026805.1 Lasiurus borealis | reverse complement strand
CCTTCCTTCCCTCCCTTCCTTCCTCCCTTCCTTCCTTCCTTCCCTCCCTTCCTTCCTCCTTTCCTTCCTTCCTTCCTTCCTTCCTTCCTTCCCCCCTTCCTTCCTTCCTTCCTTCCTTCCTTCCTTCCTTCCTCTATTCATTTATTGAAGAACTCTTTCAGAATTCCTACTATGTACCAGTTATGGTACAAGCCTAATGGACTAAGAGATCTTGTGGTGGAGACAGATTTTAAGCAAAATCTCCCGTTACTTAATATGAACTGATATACGAGTTCAGAGGAAAGTAATCAGCCACATGAACTCTAACAGGGAAACAGACTTAGACTAGGAGTTTGGGGAGTGTTTGACCTGCAGCTTGGCCTGAAATGTAAACTTCGGGTAGGTGTTGACTAGTGATGAAGGTGAGGGGGAGACACATAGCAGGTGTAAGGAGTTACATCACCGGTAAATCCATGATGCAAACCAGGGAGAGTACTAATTCTTAAGGGATAATTTTGCTGTGGAGAGAGGCAGAATATAGTGGTTAACACATACTCAGGAGCCATAATACTTATAGTCACAGTCCAACTGCACTGCCTTCCAGCTGTTACCTTAGGCCTGTTGTTTATGATATCTTGGCCTCATTTTTCTCTGTAAATAAGGACACTCATAGCACTTACCTTACTTTAAGGATTAAATCTATACTAATAAAGGGGTAATATGCTATTTAGACTGGACATCTTCAGACGTCCTTCTGGACAAAGCCATGGTGACAGGGACCGATGCAGAGGCAGTTAGGGGTGATCAGACTGGCAGGGGAGGGCAGTTAGGGGTGATCAGACTGGGAGGGGAGGGCAGTAAGGGGCAATCAGGCCTCTGTGGTATCAGGCCTAAACCAGCAGTTGGACATCTCTGGAGGTATCTTGAAATGCACAGGGTGCAGGCCGGGCTGAGGGACCCCTCGCCCCCATGCACGATTTTCATGCACTGGACCTCTAGTATATATATAAAACCATTGTATATATTATAAATGAACTAAAGAAATACATTCATATGCAATGTGTGTATAATAATAAGGATTAAGTATATATACTAATTCATTCAATCCTTAAAATTACTTCAGGAGGTAAGTCCTATTACACATTATAATAATATATTATAATATAATAGCTATCACAGATATATACTAATATATATATTAGAATCTAATACACACAAGAATAAGGCGTGATTTATTATTATTAAATAAATCTGCATTTGGCCATAGGTTCCTGTCCCTTCTATGACACCTTTTCAATTCTGAGCATGATTAGAATCTCTGGGCTTTATTCAGCTTTTCTCCTGAAAGAGACCATTTACAGGGCAAAAGCGTAAAGCTGCTATTTCAATTAAGTTGCTGAAATCTGATCTTACTTGTGAGAGACAATGAGGTTCTTTTGGAGAAACCAGGCATTTCCTGGGCCTTTTATGAGGGAGGGGCCTAGGATGGTTAAAATATCATCAAACATCACTTGTGCAGCCCCCGTGTTTTCTTTGCTTTAAGAGTTTATCTTTTTTTTTTTTTTAAGAGTTGCCCTTCTCCAGATCAATAAGATGTGACTTCTGTCCCCGTCGCTTTAGCCGCTGATACAGAAACATGTATTTCAGTGTCATTTTCTTGATTCCAGGAACTTCCCTGCAACTTCCTGGCTTTCTTTGTTGGGGTCCGATCTCTTACAACTCTGAACAATAGAGCACCTTTTTTTAAAGCTCCATAACTCAGTTTTCTTCTATTAAGAGTTCCCCCCTGATTTAAGTCCATTCTTGTCTATCAGACCTCCATTCAAGCCCACCAGCGTGTTAGTTCAATGGCCAATTTATGGGCAAAGCCTTCCGTTTATGTGCCTGCATCACCCATGCACTGAGCACAGGAACATGTGGGCACATCCCCAGTAAGAGGTGTGCAGGAGTCAGCTGATGGATGTCTCTCTCTCATCGATGTTTCTGACTTTCTATCCCTCTCCCTTCCTCTGCAAAAAATCATTAAAATGTATTTAAAAGAGAGAGAGAGAGAGAGAGAGAGAGAGAGAGAGAGAGAGAGAACATCTTCTGTAAATGATAGAGCAGCATTTCCTCACACATTACCTTTGGGCTGTGCTGGAAGAGAAAAGGCCTCTGTCTACATCACACAGAGCCCAAACGCCCGGGTTCCCCAAAACCTGAGGCCCCAGAGCACCGGGGCGCACTCAGCTGCAGGAGGCAGGCCTGGCACCTCTCTCGGGCAGGGATCTGTTTGCAGGGTGGGCGTGGTGGAGGGTGAATGAGGGTAACCACCCTGGACCGGGCCTGCAAAACAAACGATAAGGCGATAAGGCGGTTCCTCACCAGATTGTATCTCAGAACCAGAGAATAGATGGTTGATCCCGAGCCAGAGCGTCCATCAGGCTAATCTGAGGAGCAGACCTGCCGTCATTAACCCTCCCCACGGCCAGAGGGCACCTCTTTGGCTGATGGATGGATTTTAATCTCTCCCATCTCGGATTTGTATTGTGCCCTTGATTGCGGCGATCTGGGAAGTAATAAATGGCTCCCTCGTGAAACAGGGAGCTAGATACCCGTAAACAGAGGGGCATAGACACCGAAGATGTCTCACAGAATTTAAAGGCGCAGTTGAGCGTCCTGGTTTCCAGTGTCTTGCCAGAAAAGCATTCATTCCCTCTTTTATGTAAACAGCCGAGATGATAGTAAAGCCATTTTAAGATGAGGGGGGAAGTTAACGGAAGTGTTAGATGGTCAACTTGCTGGCAAAGCTTTCGGAAGTGACTAGCGTTCACATAAATAGAATCTACCCTGAAAGCATCTTCTGGTTTCTTCTTTATCTTGAATGGTCAGCTCACTTTTGGGGGCTAACCCATAAGTTGCTAATTGCATTCGTTGGCACTGTTACTAACATGTTACTCACTGTAGTCTTTTTAAAAATTTATCTTTATCTTTATTTTTTTTTAAAGTATTACACACATCCCCCTCTCCTCCCCTTCTAGCCCACCCAGGCCTTCACCACCCTGTTGTCTGTGTCCATGGGTGATGCACACATGCATACAAGTTCCTTGGTTGACAATCAGAAAGGATTTATGCACCCCTATATTCATAGCAGCACAAATTACCATAGCCACAATTTGGAAACAGCCTAAGTGCCCATCGGCAGATGAGTGGATCAGAAAACTGTGGTCCATCTACACAATGGAATTCTATGCTGCCATTAAAAAGAAGGAACTCTTACCATTTGCAGCAACCTGGATGGAACTGGAGGGCCTTATGCTGAGTGAAATAAGCCAGTCTATGAAGGAGAAGCACCACATGATCTCACTCATTGGTGGATAATAAAGAACATTGTAAACTGATGAACAAAAGGATAGACACAGAGGCAGTAAAGCATCAAACAGACTGTGATATTATAGCAGGAAGATTAAGGAGAGGTGGGGTAGATAAGAAAGAGATCAACCAAAGGACTTGTATGCATGCATATAAGCGTAACCAATGAACATAGACACTGGGAGATTGGGGTATGCCTGGGAAGGAGGGGGGCAACGGGGAGATATGTATACATGTAACACAATAAAAAAATAAAAAATAAATAAAACAAAACAAAACAAGTTCCTTGGTTGATCTCTTCCCTCTGAGCTGTGTGAGTCTGTTCCATGCTGCTATGTCTCTGGATCTGATTTGTTCATCAGATCTTTGGATTCCACATGCCTGAGGCCAAGTGGTGCTTGTCTTTCTCTGATTGGCTTATTTTGCTTAGCATAATATGCTCCCTTTTGTCTCAAAGGGTAAGAGATCCTCCTTTTGTAAAGCTGCATAACATTCCACGGTGTAAATGTACCATGGCTTTTTTTTTATCCACTGCTCTCCTGATGGGCACTTGGGCTGTTTCCAGATCTTAGCAATCCTATCTAATCAAGAGGGAATATGCTAATTGACCACCACTCCGTCACAAAGATGGCTGCACCCACAGCTGAGGCCAATTTCTCATTGCCTTAACGAGCCTTAACGAGCCTTAACAAGCCTTAACAAGCCTTAACAAGCAATCAGCAGGGACCTGAGGCTAAGTCCTCCCCCATCCCCATGGGGCTTGACAGGAAACCTCAAGCAGCACCCTAAAACTGCAGGGCTTGAAGGGGACCTGAGGCCATGCCCCCCACCCAGAGGGGCTTGACAGGGGACCTGAGGCTGCACCCCCCCACACCTGCAGGGCTTTATGGAGGACCTCAAGCCATGCCCCCCAATCCAGTGGAGCTTGACAGGGCACCTCAAGGTATGCCCCCTGCCCTGGTATGGGCTGGGGGACCTGAGGCTATGCCCCCTGCCTGATGGGGCTTGACAACAGTGGGACTGGCCAGGTCTGGATCTAGCCCAATGTGGGGAGGGGTGGCTGAGTCTGGGTCTTGCATGATTTTGAGGTGCATGTGGGTGGGCAGGGACTTGACTCTGGGTCCTGCGGTGCATCCCAGACTTTGACAGGTGGAAGGTTTTCATGTGCATTTTACTAATTTTCTTTCATCTCTGACATTTCTATTATAAAGGGCAAATAGCAATATTAAAATATTTCCTCTAATTCATTCTCTTTTAATGTGCATGACTTTTGTGGACTGGGCCACTAGTATTCTAAACAAACACTATGTCTGTCTCTAATTGCAGTCTCAAAGCTAAATCCTTAGCTTGGCTTCTGCCTCAGATAGGAGGCACAGTTATTAATTCACTTGTATTCTTGTTCACTTGGTGATTAAATGGATCCACAGGTGGACAGAGTGGCCGTGGGACAGAAGAAGTTATGGATTAATAACTCTGTGTCCTCAAAGAACTTCCGACTTGTGGGAAAGACAACCATCACTGCCCCCAACAATCAGACATGCTGCAGCTGAGCCCAGCCCACGTGGCTCAGTGGTCGAGCATCGACCTATGAACCAGGAGTCATGGTTCAATTCCCAGGCAGGGCACGTGCCCGATCCCCAGCGGGAGGCATGCAGGAGGTAGCTGAGCAATGATTATATCTCATCATTGATGCTTCTATCTCTCTCTCTCCCTCTTCCTTCCTCTCTGAAATCAATAAAAATATATTTAAAAATGCTGCAGTTGAGAACCACTGGGAGAGAGCAAACAGGTCTGCTTAGGTGTTTTGGATGAGGTCAAAGGAGAAAAACACGGAAAAGAAAAAAAACAGAGAAAACTTGAAGACGGGCTCCTGATAGAACACGGGGAAACACGTCCCCTTCACAAGTGGAACAAGATGGCTATCTTCAGGAACACTGACGACAGGAACATCAGCCCAGCCCTGGGTGGCATCAAGTGTGAACTTGAAAGACAATGACCACAGGCGGACAGGGGCTTATCTGCGTGGGTCCCAGCCCGGTTTCCCTGGGCGTTTGCTGATTACGCACATCCCGGTCCATTAGTCTCTGGGTGTCATCAAGCTTTAGAGGAAATAAATCCACAAGATGCTCCATAAAAGCAATCTCTACTTCTTGGCACTCGGGTCTGTCAAGCATTGATGAGGCCCGCAGGAAACCCTAATGAAAATAATTCAAGGAAATCTTTGCATCACCACCCATCCCTAATGTCTCAGCTGTCAGCTCATTGTTCTGGCCTTGAGAGGTGGAAGCGGTGTCCACGGCCAACATAGGAAACTGTGATTGCAAACAAGGCGACGGAGTCAGAGGCCACTTAAGAAATGCCAGCCCCGCCTCAGATGAGATGGAGTGGTTTTGAAGTGTGTTTATATCCGAGCCTCTCTCTCTCCTCTCTAGGGTCAACGTAAATGATGACATGTCAGAGTCCGTGTGGTTATGAACGCCGCCGGTAGAAATCAACTTTGTACAGTGGTACCTCGAGATAAAAGTGCCCTAACATACGAGATTTTTGAGATATGAGCCGTCGAGCGAGGGATTTTTGCTTTGAAATACGAGCAACATTTGAGATAGGAGTCATTGAGCGGATTGGCCGGCTGTACACGACTCACCAGTTTACAGCGACTCGAGCGTCTCAGTCTCATAGTTTTCCACGCCTCAAGGTTACGGAACAAATTAAACTCGTATCTCGAGGTACCCCTGTATGTAGCACTGAGTTCTCAACTGTACCTCGCGCATGTAGGCACACACACACACACACACACACACACACACACACACGTCGAGACACCAGAACGGGCTTTTCAGTGTTTGTGATGTGGCCATCTATTTTTTTTCTCCCCCAAAGAAACATGCACAAAACATCGATAAAGGTTTGAATATCCCTGATTTGTGGGCAAGGAAAGCAATGGGATCAAACAGATGCTCTAGGATGGCTCCCTTTTCCTCTTCACTTGGGTAAACAATGACCGCTCCGTCGTATGATGATCGTCTCCATTTACCCGTGAAGAGAGTTAAAAAGGTGTCCGTCTACTCTACCCTGTGAGGTACTCGGGGCAGAAGTGACCAGGTCCCTGGGACCACGACAGGCCTCAGGATGTGAGCCCCACCAGGCCCTCTCCCTGGGGTGAACAGAGGGCAGGAGAGGCGGTGGGACAGGGTGGGGACAGCCAGGCCAGGATATCCTCCTCATCAAGCCTGCGCGGCTGCCCTCCTCGCGAACGAGGAGATTGCACACATTGTCCTGCTTCAAACACGCAGCTCCGAGACTGAGCCCGCCCTGCCGTCAGCTTCAAAGGGAATCGATCGCCCGAGGAAGCTTGTCACGTCCTGCCTGGAGATAAAGAGGGTTGTTCCAGCATCAGCCGGGCCGCCCTGCCAGCCAGCCGGTTACAGAAGGCCTGCGAGGTGCCGAGGAAACAGAGATGAGCCACATATAAGGGAACAGGCCCTGCCTTTCCAATGCTTCGGGGTGGCACTTGCATCTTGAAAAGCAGGAGAAGGCAGAGATGACCTCATTTTACTAGTGGTTTGTGGGAACCTCTTTCCACGTCCCTTGTGGTTCAGGGTTCCCGGTTCAGGGTTCAGGTTCTGAAGGAGGCCGCACGCAAACGAAATGAGAGACTAGATTATATTAATTTGGCGATATTGGGGGGCCGGGCGGGAGCCTTCCTCTAGTGGAAAGGACTGCCACTTGCTCTGGCTTTTTTCTCCCTTTTATGAAGGCTTTGGGACACATCCCTAGCCTTCAGGCAGGAAATAACAAAAACAGAAATTGACATGAAACAAACAGGTAGAGGTTGCTTCCACCAATAATGTTTCAACTCAACAGTGAGTGATTAGCTCTGACCTTTCAGAGCAGTGAAGGTTGACCAGCCTTCTGGCCTCCTGTTTACATCCATTTAGTGAGAACAGTGTTTGGTTTCCGACAGTGGTTAGGTGCTTGGTAGGGTTCAATACATAATTATTCTTTTTTTAAAAAAAAAATCACCGAGTAAGCACCTGTTTTATGCAGCACGTTGTCTAGAAGACATAAAGACACAAAAGAAGGTAAGATATGGTTTCTGAGCTTTAGGAATTCAAAGTGTGGGTTTTCTCTTGTAATAGGTTGAGGAGAACTGGCAGAGAATGAAGTCCATGCAGGGATGTGAGCGTTGTTTGTAACAGCAAGACGCAGAAAGCAACACAGACGTCCATGCGCTGAGGATGGTTGATGAGGTGCAGCCGCACTGCGGTGTGGGTGTTGCTGAAGGTGGAACATGGAGCATCTTTTATTCTCTGCTGCGGCTACCTTGGTGCATCACGAAGTGAAAAAGAGGCTTGGAAGAGTGTTTACAGTAAAATCAATGTGTGTGTGTGTGTGTGTGTGTGTGTGTGTGTGTGTGTATGCACACTTGCTTATACTTTCAGAAAAAAAAACACAAGAGAAGGTGAATCCAAACATGAATAAAAATACTCACTTATATGGAGAGGGAGGGTAGAGGGAGGTGGAGGCAGGGATGGAAGCCGAACTTCTGCGAACAGTTTTATTTTTCACTTTGACTTTGTAATGATGCAATGTCTTACATAATAATAAATCCCAAGCTATATAAACAAATGAACCTATCTGCCACCCCAAGAAAATCTAAAACTAACTGGGAAGAAAAAAATGTCAGTCGGGTGGACATAAATCTCACCAGTAATGTGGCAATAAAGTGCTAAACAATGCAGACAGTTAGATAGATGAGTCAATTTAATTTTATTGAGAAGGATTACCAAGAGCGAGAAGTTTCTTTATGCCATTAGGTCCTAAATCAATAACGAAAGTTTCCGTGTTAGCCGTGAACAAAGTCTAATACTGCAAAATGTCTTCTTGTCCTCTGGGTATGGAGAGAAACGAAACAAAACATGAAAATTAGACCAAAATCTTCACATGATGATCAATGTGGTGAAGGGAGGGATCCTGGATCATATTTGCCTTCCTTTTCTGGCTTCTCACGTTCCTCCCTTGTTAAGAGCATAATGTCTTTGATGTTGTCAGATTTCACGCTGACCCCAGCAGCGTCCCCTGGGGGGTGAGGGCCCTTCCATTCACCCAAGATCCTTCCTGTCCACCCTAAAGTATGGATGAGTACCTCCTTGTCTTCCCAATCTGCTTGGAATTTGGATCGTCATTCCTGATTGTCTGAAATTTTCTTCCAGACTTTACCTGCCTTATAGAAATAACTGTCAACACACGTATTTTCCAGTGGTTTTGTTATTTTAAACTCTACAAATTATTCAAGTGGAATATAAAAATTAGTGAAACTATTTCTTAGAACCAAGGACAATTGTGACGTCATGAATGATATGGATGGTATACTAGGAGTTGGTGAACGGTTGAAGAATTGCTAGTCGCTTAAAGAATGGGAACTGCCAGAACTGGTTTGGCTCAGTGAATAGAGCTTCTGTCTGTGGACTGAAAGGTCCCAGGTTCGATTCCGGTTAAGGGCATGGACCTTGGTTGCGGGCACATCCCCAGTAGGGGGGGGCATGCAAGAGGCAGCTGATCCATGTCTCTCTCATCGATGTCTCTAACTCTCTATCCTTCTCCTTTCCTCTCTGTTAAAACAATCAATAAAACACATTTAAAAAAGAGAAAAGAATGGGAGCTACACAGAAGAAGGCTGTTCAGAAACAAGCATGGTGTGTGACCTGATCTCCCGGGAGGTTGCGAACTGGAGAGTCACGTGCCTGGGTGTAGAACCTCACTTTCTCTCCCTGGCTTCATCCAAGGAGAAGAAAGTGCCAGAAAGTTTCTGGGAAGATTTATGAATGAATTGGACCAGAAATTGGACTGTTCCTTAGGAAAACACAACCGCTGCCATATTTTAAGCATTAGTGCTTGACTTTTTTTCCAAAGGTAAACCACAGTTTTTTGACACCTTATCTTCTCTGTAACAAAGAAACTTTGGTTCTGATCATACTTACAAAATGGCCCCAAAAGGTGAAATACCATACTACCGCTCTTTTCTATAAGCATGGAAACTCTTACCATTCTGTTTAAAAAAAATAAATGTAAAAGGATTGCCAAGTTTTAATAAGTTTATTTGGTCTAAGAGTGGGAATAGATCAATGTTTTTACATTTGGAACCAAAAGAATACTGATAGTATTTTAAAATACTTCAAGACACCTCTGAGAAAGGTTTGAAATGTGAAAATGCTGGCACCTTCCAAAATAGGTACACATTTTGTCACCAGTGAATAATAACCTGGCATACATTTCAAATCAAGTTGGATTCCTCAAACACCCAGCATCCGACTGCTTTTCAGTAGAGTGAGAGCAAAGTAATCAAGGGACGATTATTAACACATTGTATGAAATAGGACGAGCATCCCATTCCTCATGTACTTTGTTGGTGATACTCTGATTTTTCTGTGCAATAGTTCAAAAACTTTCTGAGCCATGCAATTACTTCTGGCATCAATTACCTTCCTTTGAATTTAGAATGCCTACCATTTCCCACAAATCTCTTAATCCACTCCTAATCCCCGAGATTTAGCCCGGAGGACTCAAGAGCAGTTTGGTAAGTGTTCCGCCCTCTTATCAACTCACCGAAATGGATGGAGGTAGCAGCGCTTGCGTCTTGCGAGCTCTTCTCAGAAGGAGAGAGGACTCACTCATCTTCTCCTTAGCTTTTTATTATCACAGGACAGACAGACCTCACATGTAACATGTTAAAAAAGAAAGTCAACCAAAACCAACCGAAACAGATAAGAGAGATTGGATGTTGACAACCTTGGCAAATGTAAACAGAGCTTAGATAGAGGCCATTGGCTGCTCCCTCACCAGTCATGGAGCTGCCCACATGCAGTGGGTGACAGAGAGGCAGGTCACTGGGCCCTCCCACATGGAAAAGCTGACAGCAGTGGAGCCCACGGAAATGTAAGAATCTATACATTTGCGGTGAAAGCCTGTTGGGCTATAGTTCCGCTGGCATACAGCCCAGCATGAGGACCACACACAGGCTCCTAAGCAGCCTCTGGGTGGGCTCTTCTGATGACCTTATGACCTGGGCAGTGACCTCTCTTACCCCTCAGTTCCTTCCTTCCCTCATCTGTAAATTGGGCACAATACTAGTGCCCCCTTCACAGGTTTGCTGTGAGGACTGAGTGATAGAATCATGGAGGCAATGAACATACTTTATGGGACATGATAAACTTTTAAAAATATTGTCTAATACTTCTTTTTCAGAACAGAGACTAGAAATGTGGCACATTACCGGAAATAATAAAAAGTATAAGTTTATGACAAAGGGGGCCTTGGTTGCCGTTTTATAAATATGTTTCAGGAAGAATGATGAGAGGTTTGCACATAAAGAATCGCTACTCTTTCTGTTGGTAGAGATTGGAAAATATGGTTATGTCACAGTCTTACCAAAATATCAAAAAGGACTCAAATGAGATTTTAGGGAGCTGTCTGGCTAAGAGTGCTAATCTGAGATAATAGCACCAACAGGTGGTTTCTGTGTTGTAGCAAGAACTACTGGTGGTCCATCCACAATACCAAGGGCATGTACCTTGGTTGCGGGTACATCTCCAGTGGGGGTTGTGCAAGAGGCAGCTGATCCATGTTCCTCCCATCCCACCTCAGGCTGAGCTTTCCTACCAGGGTCCCATGGAAATCTCTGCTCAGGTCTTTTCTGGCTTGTCTAGCGGTGACAAGTTGATGTCCTTGGAGCAGCATCTTGAATAAGAATGGGGAGGGGGGTGTAAATATCCCAGCTTCCCCCCTCTGTGGTAGAAGCATTGGTGTGTGTCCCAGGAGTCCTGAGCAGTCTTCTGCCCATGAACACACACCCCCTACTAACATCTTCCTCTTTTCCCCTTCACGTCTCCGAGCCTGAGATCACCTCCAACTCAACAACCTGCCCTTCAGTTCTGATCTCAGCCTCTGTTTCTAGCACGACCCAAATCCCAACTCCCCTTCCTGTCAAGAGCACCAACAAAATTATACATATCAATGTTTTCTAAATGGCTGGAGGCTCTTTCCCTCTCAGCAGGAAGATGGTCTGCGGGGCATTCAAACATTACCCGTAGCCATGTCATCCTATTTCCAAACATTTGACACTGCTTTGACACACATTTAATGGGATTTGACTTTCCTATTAGACATGACTCCAAGGAGAAAGGACATAAATGCATGGCTGGAATCTGGAAGTCTTGATTCTCCATCAGCTGTCCCCTGTAGTTCCTGTGCACAAAGAAGAGATACCACCCAAAATAGTGTACTGGTCATTAGGTTAAGTCTTCAGCCTCAAAACTTGCCTCTTGTGAGCTGAACTGAGTGACTTCTGAGAGAAGGAAACCTTTCTTTCCACCCACTCTCATCTTTCTCCTAAGGAGAAAAGTCAAGGTCTTGAATGGTTCAGATGCAGGGTGCTCATTGAGGCCACTTTTGCAGGAGGCAGTGGCTTCTCAATGAAGGAAACACGGTCTGTCCATTTCTGCTTAGGGCAGGTGGACTCTGAATCTCCTTGTTGTGGTGAGTTCTCTGACTCTGGTTGGCGTGTTGGGAGGAAAAGAGCGAGCATTATAGCTCCTTGACTCAGAAATATTGAGGCCTAACTAGTGCAGGAAAAACAAAATACGTCCCAGTGGTTAACCTAATCCACTGGGGTTCTCCTTTGGCAGGAAATCCTAGCTACTAAGAAAGCGCTGTATTTCCTATTTTACCACAATTGTGTGGACAGGGCCTTTGAGGAGGAAGTGGTTAGCAAGATGGGAATAGGGGGATTTGAATATTCTCAGAGTCCTGTGTTAATGTGACCACTATCTGAGATCAACCCCTCTTTTGCTGGAAATGTAAGAGCCAAGGTGACTTCATTGGTATGGGTTAAACAGATGAAGGGAATCTAGGCTAAAAATAGACTTTATTTTCTCCCTCCTTTTCATCTACATCCAAACCTTGGCCACTAAGATGCCACTCAGATCACCAGATGCAAAGGAAAATAAGGCCAAGAAAAATTACACATGGGAAAGAGACAATTTTATAGCCCCAAATCTAGAGCGTAACATGAGTCAGCTAGAACGGTCCATCCCCAGGCATTTCTGCGTGCTACCCGGGAAAAATTTCTCAGAGTAGTAAACATTTCTTATCATTCAGTCCACTTATATTTATTGACTAACTACGAGAAATGTCATAGCAAGAAAATTAAAAATGTACCCAAGAGTTACCCATTGCGCCTATTCCCAGCTGAGGCCCATCAAGGCAACGCGCTTTCTCTGGTTCCAGCTCTCACACAGAGGTGGCCAGTGGAGGGAGAGAGCAGGGGTGAGGCCGGAGCTTCAGCTCTGAGCCCGGTTGGACAGGGTTTGAAACTAGATCTGCAGCCTGTAGTAGGACATCCGCAGGCTGGTCACTTAGCACCTTTGAAATTTATTTTCCCTTTAGTAAAATAAAGATTATGGAATCTAACAGGATGAATTGTTTTTAGGACATAAAATAGCAATCTGTTATCTATCTATCTATCTATCTATCTATCTATCTTCTATCTATCTAATTTCCCCTAGGAACAGTGGTTCAGTATTCAATAATCCAGTATTGGCTAGCACATAATTACCATGACTAACAAAAACTGATAGTAGATATTTTCATCAATAAATAGAAACCACGTTGGTTATAATGTCTACTGCAAATTTAAATGATAAGACCATGTGCTTAATAGAGTTGTTCTGAGATGAGAAGAATTAATCTATGTGAAGTTCTCAGAACAGTGTCTGCACAGTAGTGAAAAGCATATACATTTTTTGTTATTATCATCATTAAGAATGGCTAAGTGGAGTTGTTTCTACTTACATTAGGAATAAGTCAAAGGCAATACTACACACCTGGTAAAATGACAAAAATCTACTTCATTATTAAGGGATTGGAAGATGTAAGAGTGGAGAACCTCATCACTTCCATAGTTCAAAGTCCAGTTTGGCTACTGAAAAAGATAAACGGATCACAGGTAATGAAAATAGATGATCCAATGTTTAATCAAGTTGGGATTTAATATTGCAATTTTGTACAAGATGTGGCTCTCCCCAAGCACCCATTGATTTGACAAATGCTTTTTCTCTATCTCTAAACAAAGACGTTTGTTTTCATGTGACAGAGAAAACCATACATCTTCATAGTCTGGGCACAGGGTTATGTCAACTTCCCAGTTCTGTGTCTCACGTCATTCTGCAGGGACAAGTAGCTACCTCATCAGTGCTCTGGACATCGCTGGCCACCACCCTACTGACATCAGACATCATGCAGGCGGAAAACACAGGGCTCCTAGTGCCCTGGTAAGATGCATGAGGGCACAACTGGAAGAGAAATGGCCCAGGAGCGCAGGGACCTCCCTCCTTTGTGGGGTTTGTGAGAGTCCTTGGTCTAAGGCAGGGGTTGGCAAACTCATCAGCCAACAGAGCCAAATATCAACAGCACAGCGATGGAAATTCCTTTTGAGAGCCACATTTTTTAAAACTTAAACTTCTTCTAACGCCACTTCTTCAAAATAGACTCGCCCAGGCCGTGGTATTTTGTGGAAGAGCCACACTCAAGGGGCCAAAGAGCTGCCTGTGGCTCGCGAGCCCCAGTTTGCCGACCTCGGGTCTAAAGTATCTCCTCTCCAAAATAATGTTCAAAAGGGATCTCTTTGGTTTGAAAAGAAAACAAATTATATATCTGTGAGCCGCACTGACCATATACAGTGGCTCTAAATAATTGCCAGTTTTTGACCCAAAGAACAAGATTCTCTCCCTTTGGTGCAGGCAGCAACGCAAGCAACTCCAGCCCTGAGGGCTCAGGGCATCTGTCTGATGCCTATCATCTAAGTTCTCAGTTTGGTCCGCAGCCTTTTCTGCTCTTCCAGGAGAGAATTGGCCTCTTGCACACTACCCAGAAGGCACTGAGGCATTCCCACCTGATTTCTAAGTATTCGTTAAACGCCACCAGCTGTTCATTCAGTAGGTCGTTACCATGCCTTCATGACAACGGGCCCATTCCTCTGTCCTTCTGTGTATGTTTCCAGAACATTCCAGATGTCCCAATCCTGGCATTTTCTTCTACAACAGCCTCAATGACTCTCTCCCAGTTGGGCTGCCTCCCGGTGCCGGGGACTATTCAGGGCTCACAAACCCCTCAGACAGCGCCCTGTTTACCCAATGGATGGCCGGTGAGCCATCCTGGACCGCATCTTCCTGCAGACTTCATGGGCTGCCCTTAGAGTCAGCTGGGCTCTCTGGGAAGCAGACACCAGGACGGGCTGCTGCAGAAGACTTTTATGGAAGGAGCAGGGAGGAGGCAGGATTGTGGATGAGGAGTGTCAGGCCACAGTGAAGGTCTGACCATATCTAGGTCAGCTGCAGAGGGAGCTCCACCACCTGTCAGAGTTGGGCAGATCTGGCCAGGCCTTGTGACCTCAGCCGTGCTCCATCATCTTCTGGAACCATCTTGGAAAGAGGGAGACCTTGGCTCAAAAGTCATCAGCGAACCACACTGCTGACTCCACCTTGGAAAGGGTCTGGGGACTCCGCCCACTTCCACACACGCTCCCCAGCTTTCAGAAGAGCTCATCTTAGAATCGGTTTCTTCTCGAGGGACAGAGAACAGTGTGAGTCCCTGTGACAGGGAAACGTCAGATATTTGTTTCACTTAATGACATTTCTATGTTATACCATTGAGATCAATTTGCAGGCCTAATCTTGAAGGTATCTGGACCACTGTTGAAAATGATTCTGTTGTTTTTCACATGTACTTTAAAAAATTCTATATACACATGGCCTTGTTAGATCCCCAGCATGACCCTCTCCCGGGGACAGAGCAGCATCGAACATTCTCTTGATACATTTGTATTGCTATCTCATAGCTTCTAAAGATATTTTCATGACACCAGAAAATGTAAAAGATTATTACATGACCGGGGAAGTGACCCAAGAACCCATTCCTTTAAAAACGGAAATACCTGCATTTGAAATGACATTATTCTCTCTCAGAGAGGGAAAGAGAGACAGAAACATCAATGATGAGAGAGAATCATGGGTCAGCTGCCTCTGCATGCCTCCTACTGGGGATCGAGCCCGCAACCCATGCCCTTGAAGAGAATCAAACCTGGGAGCCTTCAGTCTGCAGGTCGACGCTCCATCCACTGAGCCAAACCAGCTTAGGGCACATGATTCTCTTTGATTTCAGTTTTTGTCAAGTTCATATGAATTGACGAGTTTAAAGATAATTTATATTATTTGTTTGCATTTACATTTTAACACCCATATAGAAAATATTAAACATAAGAACATTTGACAAAGCATCAAATTCACCAATTTATAGCACAAATTTTAATTTTCTATTCTCTTCCAATCTTTAAGGATACTTTTTACATTACTGTAAATAGGTATAATATGTCATTTTCTAATTTGCCTTTTCAAAACTTAACATCATTCTAAAGAATTTCCAAGACCCATAATTCCATGGTGATTGCTGCTATAATTTTAAATGACTGTCTAATATTACATCTAGTGTTTTGAAATGTATTAAACAGAGTTTGAAAAGGAATTTTCAAAATTAATTTAATGGGAGGTAGACATTTTGGGTATATAAAAGAAAAGAAGCATTTAAAATAACATTGCAATAAATATTATAAATAAATAATAAAATAAATAAAAAATAATTTTAATTTTTCAGAAACCAGGTCAAAAACATATGGTGAAAAGAATTTATAGTGTAGTTCTTCCTTGTGAGACGTCAGCATTCTTACGACCTTTCAGCCTGAGTTCAAAATAGAAGACTTTATCATCAATTTAACCTTTAGACCTATTTTTTTGATAATACAGCACCAAAGCCTACACTTCATAAAAATGAAACATAAAGGATGAAAGTGGGAACCTTCTTTGCAGGAATCTCACATTGTCATTTTATTAGAAGTCGTTTCTTAAGTCAGGGCTATATCCTGACTTAATTCTGTAAAAAGAATTCCCACAGAAATCACTAGAAGATTAAAATAAATATCAATAGCAGGATGCAGTCCAAATTGTGAATGAAACTTTCAACTTGACAGGTTAATTGTTTGTAAGAATGACTGGAATTTGGGGCCATATATTGGTGAGGGAAAACCAACATGTTGGCTGTAGATAAGTTAGTGCACAGCCTTTTGTAGAGCAGGGCCTTGTCTGTGGGAGTCATGTCCACTCAGTTTTATGACACGACGTCTTGTCCACAGGGAATAGAGAGCAGTGGTTGGAAACGGAAGCCATTTTTTTCCTAAGGGGCCCAACGACATGAATAGTAAAAACAACACCAGTGGGGAAATGAGACTGCTTCTGAGTAACAATAAAGGCCGAGAACACATTGAGTTTGTTACCCAGGAGGCTGGGAAGAGAGGCCTAAATAAATCCCGGTGGTTCCAGATGTTCCTGAGGTTGAAAAGGGTCCCCCAAAACATGTCCCCCATACCAGAGGGAATAAAACCCTCTCTCGGAAGCGTGTGAGTGTTGCTACATTGGTTTCTTATAGGACTCATTTCCGCAAATACCTTAAGGTGATTGAGGCCTGGAGACCTGTCAGAGATTAAAAACCTGCTGTTAGCCCGCGGAATGTAATAACAAGTGAAATGTCAGGAAGAATTCAATGTACATGTTTGAGCTTGTAGAACAACTGTGTTCAAAGAAAATTAAACCGAGGTGAAAATTCTGTTCCGATATAGGCAGGACACGACTAAAGCTGATGGTCTACCAAGCCTCTTGTTCCCTGTCTCTATCATAAACTCTGATTAAATAAGTATACATTTCCTTTCCCCGGTACTCAGAGTTAATCTTTATTATGATGCATGTACTATATTTCAGTTACTGTAGTAATTATATATTTTTGTGTTGAATTTTCACAGTAAACTAATGGGGTAGAAATCATTTTTTATTTTCCTTTAGTAATAAGGAAACTGAGGAGCAGTCTGTCTGAGGTTCCACAGATATTAAGCAGAGAGTAAGAGGGGGCCCCGAACTATTTCTTACCTTTAGCCAACCTCTCACGCACTATCCTTGATGTCTGGATTCAACAGGTGTGTCTTAAAAAAAAAGAAATAAAAAAAGATATAAATATGAACTTAATATGAATACCCTTGATATGAATATTCATAACTATATCTTAGTCTAGTTCCTAAGTTAAAGATATGAACATTCATGACTATATCTTAGTCTAGTTCCCAAGTTAGAGGTAAACTGAAGTGCCAGTGTTCTCAGGATCTGCAGATAAGCTTCCTTTACACATTACTCATAATTGTGTAGCCAGCTCCCGCCCATGCGTAAGTTTATCTCCAGCCAAGAGTTGTTCTCAGTGTTTGAGAGGTTCGTGTTCATCTGGCAAGGGAGTTATAAAATCTGTTCTGTGTCACCGTGAGTGACAGAGTTTAAGAATTGTATTAAGACAATAGGACTCAAGAGTGTTTCCTGTCATAGATTCTTTTTAGTGTTGAGTGCCCAAGTCTTTCTTTGATTTTCCTTCTGTAGAAGGAGGATGTTCATTTCCTAAGCTTATAAACGTAACTGTTGCTATAGTCCATGTCAGAATAGTTTGTGAAATTAAAACAAAAAAATCACAAACATGCCGAAACTGGTTTGCCTCAGTGGATAGGGCGTCGGCCTGCGAACTGAAGGGTCCCAGGTTCTATTCCGATCAAGGGCATGCATCTTGGTTGTGGGCACATCCCCAGTGAGGTGGCTGATCGATGTCTCTCTCTCTCATCGATGTTTCTAACTCTCTGTCCCTCTCCTTTCCTCTCTGTAAAATATCAATGATATATATTTTAAATCACAAACACAACTATGTTACTCCAGTAGAGTGGAGTCTAGGTGGGGGGATAGTATGGCCATTTTTAGAGCTTTCTATTGGGATCACACTGGTGGCCGTAGAACCTTCTTCCAGGAAATAGCTGCAGGCGTGGTTTCCACAAGCAGTTTCTCCACCCGGAAGGAGTCCCGGGAGCTGGTAAAGGCGCTGGTCCTGGGTTGGCTGGTGCTGCTGGAGAATCTGGGGCCCAGCACAGAGGGAACAGAGATGGAAGGACTCAGAGGCATAAGCCGGGGGCTAGGACATGTCTGAAAACCAGGTCCACAAAGTCAGATGTGCAAACACAGGAGCCCACGTCAAGTATCTCACAAGGAATCCAGAGGCCAATGGACAGCTGGTCCTTCGAGTCCCGGGGACACAGGAGGGGAGGGAAGGCCCCTTTACAACTTGGCAGCAGTAAGTCTGCGGGAAGGAGATCAACCTCAGGCACTCCACATGATTAAAGTCCCACTTCCACAGCCGAGTCCCGTAACAGTGGGCCGTTCGGCTGATGGGGTAATTTAACCAAGAAGAGAATTTATCCAGAGCCATCCCTCAGGGACTGACGTAAGGAACTTTTTCCTAAAGCAACAAAAGCAGAATGTATCAACTCGCACCACGGACATCCTACCAGCAAATCTAATATTCAATGTAGTGAATGATTTTTCACTGCAATGTCCACAGGGACTTCTATTCCTTGCCCTCGCTTTGCCCCGAGATCCAGAATCCACATACATTACGTGGTGAAAGCTGACAAAGTGCTCGAATTACCTTAAGATGACACATTGGGAATTTCAAGCAGGAGGAGAGAAGATGACCTGGCTTTGGCCTGAAGGAAGACATTCGCCAATTACAAGCTTAACCCAAAAATTGCTGGGGAGAATAAAAACATCTGAAGGAAATTACAATTTCTGGAAATTTCCTTAGATGGTGAAAATCCACCGGGAAAACATTGGCGTTGGATTCTGCAGCTCATGAATTATAGGCAGTGACACAAGCCAGACTTGAGGATCTGACAGCCACAGCTCACTCTCTGGGTGCCCAGCCCATGTAGACAGGGTGCCCAGCCCATGTAGACACGGTGCAGCACTGGGCCTGCATGCATGTGTTCACTGAACTCTGCGAATAAACCCTCCATAGTAGCTGCTACTCCTTGCTCTACAGACACAGATGGAGACCCAGGACAGAAACTGGTCTCAGGAGGGCATAGGACTTGCCAGACCTGGGTTAGACGTGATATGGGCCTGGTTTCCAACTCAAGTTTGGAGCAAAGGCTAGGTATGGCTATTAGGTCTACCTTTTTCACGTTATTTGTGGTTACATGTATTCCAAGGCGAGATCCTATGAGAGCTTGAATCCTATGTTACCCTGTTTCCCCGAAAGTAAGACCTACTTCCAGTTTTGCCTCTCGCTGTAATATAAGGCATCCCCCTCGAAAATAAGAGCTCCCAGATAATAAGGCCTCCCTGTAATATAAGGCCCCCGAAGCTACCGTCAGGCGTCTGACTCCTGATGTAAAGAGACCTCACCCTGCCTGAACAGCTCTGGCTGCGCTGCGGCCCATCGGTGAGCTGGTTTGTGATGACAACGACTACCATACCATATACAGGTAATCAATTTCCTTTTTTTTGTTGTTCAACAATAAATATGTACCATATTCTTTTTCATGGAAAAATAAGACATTCCCTGAAAATAAGACCTACGGCATCTTTGGGAGCAAACATTATTATAAGATATGGTCTTATTTTCAGGAAAACAGGGTAGCTTGATGGTGAAAAAAGCTTATAATTAAGAAGCTATTTGGTATCATCCCTTTGGCCACTCCAGGCTAAATGCTTGCAGTCGCTGGAACTTCCACAGGCTGTTGGTTTTCCTGATGGGGACATCACCCCCTTCTTCCTTGTCCGGGTGCACACTGAGTTGTCAGAGGAAGAATAAGGGGCTGTGTTCTCTCTCAGTTTCTGTGGCTCAGGAATCCGGGCTCCTTCTGGCTGGTTCTGGCTCAGTCTCTCCTGAGGGTTCAGGCAGCTGTGGTCCAGGACTGTTGTCATTGTTTCTGAACATTGAAGAATCACTTCCAAGCTCACTCACAGGTTAGTCGATAGCCTACAGCTTCCCATTGGCCCGTGGCCAAATATCACGTGATCCTCTCTCAGACACGTGACCTGAGCAACGTCATCACAAGAGCAGGAGAAAGCAAGCACGTGACACCGCACTGGTCTTTATGTCCTCGTTTCTGAGTCAGACACCACGACTTCTTCTACTTGCTGGAAACCAGTCACTAAGCCAACCAATACCTTCCACAGAGAGAGTTACCCAAGGCTTTCAACTCTAGAAGGCAGGAAGCTTTGGGTGCCACCTTGGGGACCAGCTCCCCCCAAAAGGTGATGAAAAAAACAAATTCTTCATTTTAATTGTGGTCAAGAGGCCATGGGTTAGTTGATACACAGTAAGGAGGATCCATGGCTGCTAATTCCAATTGTAGGGGGGCGGGGGTGAGTCTCCAGCAGAAGGGTTGAGGGACAATGTGTCTCCCACTTTGGGGAGAGAAACCTGCCTGCCCGGAGCTCCTCACTCCCCGTTTCCTCTGGAGCTCCGTGTTCTCCGCACTTCAGAGCTGGAGGGGCCCTGAGCTACCTCTGGCCACACAGCCACATTTTGTGGAAAGACGTTTCCAATCCCGTGCATTGTGGTTAGCACCTTGCTCTTGCAATGATGCTGCTGAGGCCGAGGAAATGTGTGTCTTGGTGAAGGTTTTCATCTGGTTCCCGTGTTCGTCTCCACCAGAAAACATGGCAAGATTTCCCTAACATGCGAGCACTGAATCCGTGCCCCGGGGACTGTGGTGAGGCCACCTTCTCTGCCAGGTGCCCCTCGGGACACCGTCCCTCTGATGCTCGTGGGTTCTCAATTTCCTCAGTCAGCTTCCCCCAGAACAGAGTGGAACATGGAAAGCCCTTACAGCACCGTGTCCCTACAACCTTGATCCTCTGCTGTGTGTCACTGGGAAGTGTCCGTGTGAGCCTGAGGACAGTCTTTGCCTTGACCCTGAAGGAGGACCAATGGGGACAGCTGGCTGCTAGTCTGTTGCTTCTCACAGAATCCTCAGACCTGCTGGAAGCACAGGTGAAACTCAGCCGCCTTATCATCCAAAAGCCACGACCCCAGGGCCTGCAGCTTTCAGAGCACTCAGCTCTGCAGGCCCCGGTCAGTGCCCACTGGGCCCCAGCGCTCAGCACCCCATTTACACACACAGGCTCAGCCCCACCGCCCCGTCTGTTCTGAGAGCGCCCCTGCACACCCACGGCTCCCCTAAACTAGGAAGAACCCTCAGCCTGCATTCTCTGCGCCATGCATGCTTCCGGTGTGAACCGGAATGCTTCCTTTCTGCTTATTAGCAGCTGTTCCCTTTATCGTCCGCCTGCTTTGAACTGCAGGCCAGGGAGCGTTCTCTTTCTCTGGGCCCAGCCAGAGCGGCAGCATCTGCCTGGCAGCTGCTCAGAAAGCACCTCGGCCCGGCCGGCCTGACTCAGGGGCTGGGTGTCGACCTGTGAACCAGGAGGTCACGGTTTGATTCCCGGTCAGAGCAGATACCTGGGTGGTGGGTTCTATCTGCAGTAGAGGGCGTGCAGGGGGCAGCCGGTCCATGATTCTCTCTCATCACATATTTTTTTTAAATAATAATAAAATAAAAATAAATAAAAGCACATGAGAGGCACCAGGAGGTGAGCAGTTCGGAAGAAGAGCAGTGCTTTGATGGGATCTCAGTATTTCCCTTCGTAATCCCCATGGGCATCCAGTGAGACCACAGGAGCCACTTCCTCGCCCCGCCAGATGCCACCAAAATCCATCTCTGTCTGAAGGACCTACCTCTCAGGTGACATTGCAGACCTGCCTTAACAAAGCCCAGACTCAATCTCAGAACGCTCTGCCAGTTCAACACCTTGAAGATGGATTCCCGGCATATTACAGAGATTGAAGGATTCTATGCAAACTGACACTAACACAGCAGAAGCTCACGTCCTCACGTGTTCATTGTGATTAGATTTATAACACACAGAGAAGTAAAAGATAAAGGATGCCAATAAAAGAGCAGGAGCAGGCAAACAGAATGGTACTGTTGTAAAGTAACTACATCTGCAAAGCAGCAAGCAGGGACTGGAAGGAGGATGTGAAAAGTTGAGTGCTAAGAGGGACAATGAAGGTGGAACTGTGAAGTTCAAAGTGTGAAGTAAGAGGAGAGTGATATTGACTCTAGATTGCCAAGATGGATTGAGTATGGGCCATAATTAAAATGATGCTTACAGCCGAAACCGGTTTGGCTCAGTGGATAGAGCGTTGGCCTGCAGACTGAAAGATCCCAGGTTCGATTCCGGTCAAGGGCATGTATGCTGGTTGCAGGCACATCCCCAGTAGGGGGCGTGCAGGAGGCGGCTGATCAATGTCTCTCTCTCATTGATGTTTCTAACTCTCTATCCTTCTCCCTTCTTCTCTGTAACAAATCAATAATATATATTCTCAAAAATAAAAAAATAAAATGATGCCTACTGTTAGAACAACAGAATAAGAATGAAAAGATACGTATCCAAAGAGCCAGTAGAGGAAATAAAGCGGATTTGAAAACAAAACAAAATGATGGTATATACTATCATGGAATACCTCTCAGCAGCATAAAGGAAGAAACACATCGATATGGTTGTTCTCGAAAAGACTGTGCTAAGCGAAGGGCCAGAATAAAAAGCCCATGCACCTTATGATTTCATTCACGTGACACTCTAGAACAGGAAAAGGAATCTATACAGACAAGCAGAACAGGCGTTGGCCGGGGGAGGAGGGAGATTGGGCGGGCAGGTTAGAAAGGGCAGGCATGAACTACTAGTGATGGTGGAAAAGGTCCGCACCTGGAATGAGGCAGATATTGTTAAAGTCATTAACCCGTACAGTTATAATGTGTGATTTTAATGTATATAGTTTCTGCCTTAGTAGAGTTTACTTTAAAAATTAATAAAACACAAAATTATGGGAGGTTGTAAATTCGCGTTGCATTTATAAGATGTAATATATTTTGAAATGTTTAATAATATCGGAGAAAAGCGAGGAACTTTCTTGTGTTGTGTTTGTTGAAAGAGCTGAAGATCAAATAACAGGGGAAGAAAACTTGAGGAAGGCCTCATTTGATTCATTTTGTTGGCTAACTGATAGTTTTTGCTCAATTAATTTCTGTTGAATTTAATTCATGTTAGTCTTCAGAAAATCAATCGCCTTGCAATGTCAAATGAGCATCTTTCATATTTGAATGTGTTCCTTTTCATCTCTAAATTAAAAGCTTAGATTTCTAAGTAAAAGATCTTTATTTTTAATAAGTAATGAATCGCTATTCTTGTCAATTACTATGCAATATCTCGCATGGGTTAGTGTTTCTAATACCGAAAGCGTATTGGCCTTTGATCTATCTTTTCCTTTAATTCAAGTTCTATTAAGAAATTAGTTCAAAACTGAATCGCATGAAATATGGATAAGAATAATTGTCTTTCAGAGAGATAGATTCATCATTATGATTGATCTGTGGAAGGCTGTATTTTATCAGATGTGAATGTCTATCCACCCCCCTGTTTTATTGAGATTTAACGGACATATAATATTGTGCAAGTTTACGGTAGACAATGTGATGATTTAGTACACACATATATTGCTAAATGATCGCCACAAAAAGGTGAAACATCCATCACCTTATATAATTGTTATTCATTGTGTATGTGTGTGTGGTATAAACACTGAAGATCTGCTCTCTTAGCAACTTTCAAATAAATAACGCAGTGAATATCTTTTTAAAAAAGTGGACACCTTACTTTTGGCTCAAAGTCAATTTCTCTCTAAAAATGAGATTAAGACGAAGAACAGAAATCGAGGTTCACGTGGGACATTCTTTGGTTTGGCTGAGACAGAAACACGCCAGGATAATACAGAGCAAGTGGAAACCATCAACCTTGCGAACAGCTGCCTTAAAGGGTATGGATTCTCTTCAACTGTGGAGCATCACGAGATCACTGATAAGTTTCGGTATTATCTTCTACTAAAATGTCTGCTCCAAAGTTCAGCTCTTCTCTCTTTCCTTCGGAATGCACTCTTGAAGCTCATTATTCCCCTTCCTATAATTTATTATCCGGGATGAAAAATGGGAGCCCATTTAGTTCTGATTATAAAGCTCTTTGGGGCTATTTTGCTTCGGTATAACTTGATTGATTTGCTGCTTTTCATATTTCCTGACAGATATTTGTATTTGTATTTTGGAAATAAATGAATAATGGGGCTAATTCGCAGGTGATGTTTAGTGGTGGGGTTATCTATTTCACGGCAAACATTATTTAACGAGCTTGGAAGAAATACTTCTAAGTATTTTATTAATTATCGCAACATTATCCCATATAAATAACTCTCCATAAAGGGCAGATTACATATCAGGTATTCCTTGGTGGAATCTACACTATATTGCAAACAGATTAGGAATTGACATATAACTATGGATCTAAAATAGCAGCAGTGAAGCAATAAACTCTGATTCCATTAAGGTCCTGCACTCCACAAATGAGAATGCGGGAGCTCAATAACAAGACATCACTGATTTTCCCACCTGAATTACCGTCACTTTCCTGGTCTTTCCTTCCCCTTTTTTCTAGCGGGGCCGAATAGAGTTGATTTAGGCATATTCTTGTTGGTTATGTTTCCTTCCTCCTTCATCTTTGGACTAAACAAAATAAAACATTAGCCTACAGCAACTGGGTCTAAACATCAGTCTGAAGACAGAGTGTGAGGGTGTCAGATTCCTCTCATCACCTTTCAGCAGCTCGTGGAGTCAGTGCCAAGAAGAATGGCCAAGGTACTAAAGGCAAAAGGTGGCCCAACGAAGTACTGAGGGGGACGTGCTAGCGGTTCTCAGTCTATGGGTCAGGACCCACAGGTTGAGAACCTCTGTTGTAGAGCCTAAGACCATCGGAAAACACAGATATTGACATTATGACTCATTAACAGTAGCAAAATGACAGTTATGAAGTAGCAACGAAAATAATGTTATGGTTGGAAGTCACTACAACATGAGGAGCTGTATTAAAGGGTCACGGCATGACAAAGGGTGAGAACCACTGCTCTAAAGGATGCAAATGGGGAAATCAATGCATGACTGTCATTCTTTCTCCCAGAATTCCCACTGCCCTTCTCTTTCCCCTTCCTAACTTCCTCCTCCGTCTGTGGCTCATCCACCCCACTTTCCCAGCCTCCTCCTGGGCTCCTGTAACCCAGGCGACAGCAGGCGAATGAAGCGGAGGCTCTCTGGAGTGTTGGAAGCCCTGTTTCCTGATGGGATTATTTTCCAGATCCAGGATGGATGCCCCCAAGCTCATCTTCATATTCCAGTTACTAAAGTCAACAGGCCTTAGAGCAGCGGTTCTCAACCTGTGGGTCGCGACCCCTTGGGGGTCGAACGACCCTTTCACAGGGGTCGCCTAAGACCATCGAAAATGCAGATATTTCCATCACGATGCATAACCGTAGCAAAATTTCATGGTTGGGGGTCACCACCCCATGAGGAACTGTCTGCAAGGGTAGCGGCCTTAGGAAGGTGGAGAACCACTGCCTTAGGGCTTTTCTGTTGTGTTATGTCACATAACTAACTCGTCATGGTGTGTAATGTATAATGGTGTGGGTTGTTTCACGTACACGTTACAAATTGTACTTAGAGGTAAAATTGTCATATGTTCTCCAGTGAGAACAAATATATATATATTTTATATATTCCAGGTGCCACCTGGGGCGAACCAGAAAACGACAGGAAACTATCGCTTCTGCTCTCCTCACCTCAGTCACAGAGGAGAGGAGGTGATTTTTCTTTCAGGGCCATTCTTTGGAAGTCCCCTACATCCCTCCCCCAGACTTCAATGTCTCAAACGGCACGTTCTACAGCCACCCGTGCACGGGGAGGTTTGCTGCCGTGGCTTCGTTGCGGTGCCCTTGTGATTATTCTGTCTGGAAACAGTAGATCGGGTGCCCTTGAACTAACATGAGACTGGAACACACTAGATGGTGCTGTTATCCCAACAGCAAGCAGCACTGGAACCGGCGCTGGAATAAAGTTAGAATAAAGCTCGGGCAGAGGAAATGGTGCCCAGGTGTCTGGTGGATTTTGTCTCGCACCAGAGGATACTCAAACCCCCGATGAGGTAATGCGCCTTCACAGCATTTGTGTGTTACTCGGAAACGCTGGCTGAAGTTTGGCACAAGCACAGCGTGGTGTCATAAACACGTGTGGTTGTGTGGACATGACCACACACACCCGTGTGTGAGCTTGGGAAGGGGCAGGTATTCTGGTTTTATCTGATTTTATCTTCTGTGGCTTCCTTAAAGGCACACTCAGTGATTCTCAACCTTCCTAAGGCCATGACCCTTGCATTCAGTTCCTCATGTGGTGGTGACCCCCAACCATAAAATTTTGTATCGTGATGTAAATATTTGCATTATCCGATGGTCTTAAGCGACCCCTGTGAAAGGGTCGTTCGACCCCCAAAGGGGTCTCGACCCACAGGTTGAGAACCGCTGCTCTAGTTCAATCACAATTCCCCGGACATGGCTGACAGCTTGCCACTTTCTTGCCTCCCACGTGTCTTTCTCGCTCTGTTTTGTCTATCTTACAAGACCAATTTCAAGGGTGATGCCTTCCACGAAGGTTCCCGACTGCCTTGATCATTCTTTCTTTGAATTCCCACAAAACCTCCTTGCACTTTTCTTGTTCATGTCATATTCTACTTTGCATTGTTTGCTTACCTTTCATAGTATCCTGTAAACACTTCTTGAGAATATGGACATTTCTTATGCGATGTTTCTCCTTCTTCCTCCCGCTCAATCTTAAAGTCCGACTTCTTGAATGCAATTGGTACTCACAAACGTACCTTCGCTGGGGAAATCAAAGAGTGATAGATGAATTGCCACTAGAAAAGCCATTGTTTGCTCTCCACCCATCACCACGCTGCTCTTGACCCTGAGAAATTGATCTCTATGGTGACATCAACTGTTCCATTCTTCTAGCTTCCATTGGCGTGGGAAGAGAAAAGAAAATAGAGGCAATTGGTCTCCCATGTCCCTCTGAGCTATGCCATGGGTTGGTCACAGACTGACTTCTTCCCAAACTGCCACAGCTCTTGACAAATAACTGGGTAACTGCTTCCCTCTTTGCCCTTTCAAGCTAAGGGTGGCAGCCTCGCTGGCCCTAGTCCACTGTACCTCTCTCTCTTTACTAAACTCTCTGCCATCACCATTGTGAGTCCTCTTCAAACTAGGACCCAGATAAGGCTCTTAGAGAACGGGTTGGCTCTTACATGAATTGTTCTCTCTGACCATGGGACCAGGACATCAGATCTTGAAGGACTATTTATGTCACTGAGATTTGATTTTATCTTCATCCTCAGGTTAGAAGAGAGCTCGCTCTGACAAACACACGGCTCACTCTCATTTGCCAGAGGTGCTCAAAATAAACATCCTATTTATTGGAGAACATTAATCATCGCCTGGAAAGGAAATGATCTACAGCAATATTAATGATAGTGTCCTTCTGTATAACCCGTGTCATTTATATTTTTTTTCTTCTTTGAAAACATCTACCAAGTATTTTTCTGCTAACTCACAGAATCCATAACTCAAAGAACTAAAATAATGATTTTCAGACCATTCTCTGAGGTTCCCAACTGAAATTTTAGCTTCAATATAAAAAAAAAAATGCAACTGATTTCTTTGTTTGTTTGTTTGTCTGTTTTTGTTAATCCTCACCAGAGGATATTTTTCCATTGATTGTTAGGGAGACTGGGAGAGAGAGGGAGAGACAGAGAGAAACATTGATATGAGAGAAACACATCGATTGGTTGCCTTTTCCATGAGCCCTGACTAAGGCCTAGACCGGGGAGGAGCCTGCCACCAAGGTATGTGCCTTTGACCAGAATCAAACCCAGGACGCTTTGGTCCGCAAGCTGACCCTCCCTGCCACAGAGCCAAACCGGCCAGGGCACAATTGACTGTTAAGTGTGAATAACTGATCAAGATGGGCATCCAGGTATCAGAAATTAGCTGGGAACATCAATATTCAATATATCATCTACTAAAATTCAGATGAAAATCTCTTCTGCTCACCACAATAGTGACTTATACTGGCTGAGAAATCTGTTCATTGATTCTCTTCCAAGACAGGCAAGAGCCGTGTGAATTTCTCTCAGCTATAAAATAGCAGTAATTTATGTGCCTCCTATAGCATAGACACCGCATTGTGCTCAGAGCTGGCCGAATGTGCTCCATAAACAGGGTTTGCTTTTGTTTTTCTCTTCCCCTCAGAGTCACGCTGTCGCTTGTGAGACAGAGATCAAAGCCTGGGCCTCCTGACCTCAAGTTCAGGGCTAGCTCTAGCTTGCTGATGCTGCCCCGAAGTGGCCTTTAGATAGATGAATTCCTTTCCTCAGCCCTAGCTTTTCTTTTTGGCCGATATGGAGAACATAGCCTATCGGGAAAAATGTGGGCTATCGTATGGATTTTACTCAGGATGAGAATTAGCACCATGATTTCGTGGCCTATAGGCCTGCACAGTCATTGTTTGACACTGGCTCATTTCCCCTCTGATGGTGATGAGCTATGAAGTAAGAAAGCCACAGCCGTG
>PVJN01026632.1:0-28858 GCA_004026805.1 Lasiurus borealis | reverse complement strand
CGGTGAACTTTCACCCCCCCGCCCCCCCCCCACAGGCTCCATCGTGGGCACCGAAGATGCCAGCCCGTGAATCCGGAGCCAGGGGAAGAGGGGGCTCTGCCGTCAGCGAGGAGACCGTGTGGGAACCACGTGAGGCTCCCGTGTTCCTTGGGGCATGAGTCAAGAGAGGAGGTGCCCTGGGCCCAGGTTTTAAAAAAGCACCCGCTTCCGTTTTGATGCCGTTTGTCCCGATACTGGTCCCACGAACCTTGAGAAACCGGGTCTCGGCGGGAGGGGACCTTGAGGGCAGAGCCTTGCAGGAACCTCAGGATGGCGGCCGGGCCCTTCTGCACGACGACCTTCGGCGGGAACTCCAGAGGGCAGTGCCGCAGGTTCAGCGCCCTCAGCGTCGTCACGTTCCCTGGCGGGGAGGGAGAGCCGTCGGCGTGCTACCCACGCTCCGGTGCAGTGGAGGCAGGAGCTGACAGTTACTTCTGCACGTTAGGAAGGAG
This sequence comes from Lasiurus borealis, assembly GCA_004026805.1. NCBI lineage: Eukaryota > Metazoa > Chordata > Mammalia > Chiroptera > Vespertilionidae > Lasiurus > Lasiurus borealis. The sequence continues at coordinate 28,367 of PVJN01026632.1, read as the reverse complement.
AGGCCCTGCTGAGGATTCTGGGTAAAATGATGTGACAGGTGTCTGAGATGTGTTTTTTAAAACACACACACAAAAAAAACTGCGGTGGGGACAGACTCCACAGACGAAGACCAGTCTAATGACAAAATTAAATAAATCAAGTAAAATAAACAGAAGCAGCAGCAGCAGCCCGCTGGTAAAAATCACCAAAAGCTGCTCTCGTATCCAAAATGGCTCTCTTCAACAATACTAGAAACTACCAGGCATGCAAAAAGAAAAAGCAAAATGTGCCTTCTCCTCAGCAAACAAGCAGCCAGGAGAAAGGGTCTCTCTCTGAGCAGGCTCCAATGCTGGACTGAGCATACAAAAACATCGAAGCGGTGGTTATAAACAGGTTCAAAGAAACGAGAAAGACATACTTAGATAAGAAAGCATAGTAACATGTCTCAATAAAAATAGAATTATTAAATGACCAGAGAGCGGTTTTAGACTTAAACATTCCAAAGACTGAAATTAGAAATTCACCAGACTCGACAAAATGACAAAAGCACATACAAGATGACAAAAGAGCCGAGACCGGTTTGGGTCAGTGGATAGAGCATCGGCTTGCAGACTGAAAGGTCCCAAGTTCGATTCCAGTTGGGGGCACATCTCCACTGTGGAGTGTGCAGGAGGCAGCTGATGGATGTCTCTCTCTCATCAATGTTTCTGACTTTCTATCTCTCTCCCTTCCTCTCTGTAAAAAATCAATAAAAAATGTATTTTAAAAAAATGGCAAAAGAAACAAGTCGACTTAAAGATGGATAATAAGTGTGCAAGCTGAGGTCCAAGAGAAAAAAGATTAAAACAACAACAGAACTAGAAACCCGTGGAACATCAGGAATGCCAGTATACCTGTAACAACAGTCATAGAAGGAGCAAAAGGGAGGATTAGAAAAAAAAAATCTGAGCAAACCATGGCCAACGTAACTCTCATGTGATGATAAACATTCATCTATATATCGAAGAGGCTTAACAAATCCCAAGTCATATAAAGCACGCGGATTCACATTGAGACACATCACAAACTACTGAGAGACAAAGAGATAATCTTGCAAACAGCCAAGGAAAGACAACTAAGCACCTACAAGGGGAGGTGACAATAAGACCAAGAGCGGACTTCCTGGCGAAAGCAGTGGTGGCTTGACCAGAGTGGAGCAGAGGTCTACAGTGCTGTCAATCAAGGGCTCTGGGCCTGGCAAACTCTCCTTCAAAAATGCAGATGATGCCGAGACCAGTTTGGCTCAGTGGATAGAGCATCAGCTTGTAGACTGAAAGGTCCTGGGTTCAAATCCAGTCGGGGGCATGTACCTTGCTTGCAGGCACATCTCCACTGTGGGGCGTGCAGGAGGCGGCTGATCGATGTCTCTCTCTCATGGATGTTTCTGACTTTCTATCTCTCTCCCTTCCTCTCTGTAAAAAATCAATAAAATATATATATATTTTAAAATGCAGATGAAGGTATTCCAAAACGGCTGCAGGTAGAAATAGATCATCTGAATCAATCTATAACAATTAAGAAAATGAATTGGTAGTTTAAAATCCCCCTCTCCCCGCCACACACACACACACACACACACAATCTCAAGTCTAGTTGCACACCACTGGACTGAATGGATGAGTTTAGCAGCAGCCTAGACTCACCAGAAGACCTAGAACTCAAGGCAGGTCAATCCTCTAGAATTAAAGGCTAATATGCAAATTGTCCCCTCGGCCAGGAGTTTGACCAGGGGGCAGGGCTGGCCAACCGCCCACATCCCCTGGCCCCAATTGGGGCAGGCCAGCCAGACCCCACCTGTGCATGAATTCATGCACCGGGCCTCTAGTGGGAAACAATAGAAAATGGAACACACAGAGGAAAACAAAGAAAAAGAATGGGTGGGGGGGGGAGGAAAGAGAGAGTGTTCGAGTATTCAAGGCAAGTGGGACAGAATCAAATCTAATCCTGTGTCACTGGAGTCCCAGGAAGAGAGGACATGAGAACGAGAAAGAAGCAACACTCCAATTAAAAGGCAGAGACCATGAGACCGGACAGAAGAGCGACACCAATCACACCAGCCAGCGGCTGACCACGCAGAGGCTGAAGTCGAGGGCCAGGGAGCATGGGAACACGCAGGTGGAGACCACAGGGCCAGCACTCCACGCAAACCAGAGGCCCAGAAGTAACAAGGAAATGCCAAAATCCTAAATTTTTGTTCAACCAATAACATCGCTTCAAAATAGAAAGAAGCAGAAGTTGACGGATCTGAAAGGAAAGATTCCATCGCCTCTTCCACCGGGCTGCGGGTCACTCTTTCGGTGTGGAAATCACGCAGGGGGGTTGATCGCTCTTGGGACCCCAGGACAGAGGCGGAGGGGCGTGAACCACCCGCGGGCCCCCCTCGGGGCCGTGCCTGGCGCCCACGGCAGGTCGCAGGGACCTCACTAGCCTGCACTGTAAAACCACCTTCCGTTGGGTCGTTGGAGTACTTACCCAGCTGCACAGGTAACATTCTGATAGGATTTCTTTCTAAAAGCAAAGTTTTCAAATACCTTGAAAACAAAACAGAACGGCTGTCATTTAAAAAAGCAGCAGGTGGAGGAACGGTCCCTAAATGACACCGCGCTTCTTCACCTGTCTTCTCTTTAAGGCGGCAATGCCGCCGACCCACAGCGCGACCGCAGGCCTGGTCAACGGTCCCGGCGTCGGGGCCGAGCGCTCACCGGGCACTGCTGACCTCGAGGCCAGGCCATGCTTAGCTGGGGGGCTGTCCTGGCCGGCAGGGTGTGCATAGCAGCATCTAGGCCTGTCCCCATAGGATGCCAGCAGACCACCCCCTACCCCGTGACCCCCACAAAACCTGCAGACACTGCCAGGTGTGTGCAGAGGAGGGCAAATTCTCCTGGCTGAACACCAGTGCCCAGGCGGCGGGTACCCCGTGACACATGCACTACACGGGCTACACGGGGGGGGAGGGGGGGGACTGAGGTGTGTGGCGATGCGCCCCAGCGTTTCCAGGTGCTCCGTGCAAAAGTTCTCCAAGGTCAAGAGCATCAGGAGACTCCAGCTGCATGGCTTGTCTACCCTGCTTAGGGATGGTGATTCACAGGCTTTGTGCGAATAAGTAAGGTCACCTGGTTTCGGGGACATTTTCTCCCAGTATTTGACACCCATTAGCGTGACTTGTAAAAGTGAGCACCAACGAGACCACAGGAGCTGACAGTGTTCTATTTGCCTTCCGGGGAGTGTTGTTTCGGGGGCCGCTCTGGGTATTAGCCTGTTGGTCTCTGGGGACACGCAGCAGCTGCTGGGATCAGCGTCCGGGGCTTCCGGAGATGCCTCGGCAGAAGGGCGGTGGCTAAGGGCCCGCACCTCCCAGCACCAGGGACGTTCTTGCTGTTGGTTGGTTTGGGGGCATACAACCTGGCTGCCATAGACTGGCCTGAAAGGGGGTCAGGCCTTTTTCCGCCCTATAGAATAACACACTGAAATATTCGGTGCACGCCGAAACCGGTGTGGCTCAGTGGATAGAGCGTCGGCCTGCGGACTGAAAGGTCCCAGGTTCGATCCCAGTCAAGGGCATGGACCTTGGTTGCGGGCACATCTCCAGTAGGGGGCGTGCAGGAGGCGGCTGATGGATGTCTCTCTCTCATCCATGTTTCTAACTCTCTATCCCTCTCCCTTCCTCTCTGTAAAAAATCAATAAAATGTATATTTTTTAAAATAAAATAAGATTCGCAAGAACCTTGTAAACATCTTGCCCTTGTTTTGCTCTGTGTGATCTGACTGTAAAATAAAGCTCCAGCTTACAGGCCGGGTCACTGATTCCTCATCCAGGCACAGTGACCCACCTGGCCCCAGCTGTATCCCCTCGTCTGTCTTCTTTCATCCTTCGCCGCCCCTCCTCAGGTTCACCCCTGGCCGAGGTTCATGCTTGACCCGAGAGCCGTTCCCTACAGCCCTCTTTCAAAATGAAAACCCAAACAGCAGCTGTGGCCTGCACGCTTGGCCGACCACATTCCCTCACGTCTCCAAGCACATGCCCAGCCCGGGGGCCTTGGCGTGCGCCTCCTCTGCCCAGATGCACTGATGCAGAAGGAGGGCCTGCAGTGCCTCTCAGAAGGTTTCCAAGGGTAAGAAGCACAGGGGAGGGAGGATGGGGTACAGGAGGCAAAGGGGCCAGGAGGGGAGGGGACTTCCTGGTGAGCATGGCTCCCGGAGGCCACGCTGAGGATGCCAGCTGACGTCCAGCTGCTGGGCAGGGCCCAGGCGAGGAACAGAGAGGGACACCCGGCTCTTGTCCTAAAAGTGGGGGTGCTGGGACGCTCTGGAGGCAGAGCAGGAGAGCACACCTTCACGCCTCCAAAATGGGGAGACTTCCTTGTGATTCGCTGGGAACCAGTACGGATCCACTTGGTGGTCTTTCCGACCCTGGGGGCAGCTTCATACCAAGAGTCAGAGACGGACCCAGACATCACAAACCCTGGCCCACCGAAGGCACTGGCACCCCCGGCTACCAAGTGTCCAGAGTTACAACCGTCACACTTATTTGTACGCGCAGCCTCACACCTCCTGGCCGGCCTCGAGAATACCGTTAAAGCAGTGGTTCTCAACCTTCCTAAGGCTGTGACCCTTGCATCCAGTTCCTCATGGGATGGTGACCCTCAACCATGAAATTTTGCTCCTGTGATGCATCGTGATGTCAATATCTGCATTTTCCGAGGGTCTTAGGCGACCCCTGTGAAAGGGTCGTTCAACCCCCAAAGGGGTCGCAACCCACAGGTTGAGAACCGCTGCGTTAAAGGGTTCTCTATTCCGAAGTCAAAGCTCAACCAGGAGGAGCTGGGTGGCAGCAGAGCAGGCTCTCGGACAGGCTAAAGGGGTGGGGGGCAGGGGGGAGGGAAGGGGGAACTCTGAGGCGGGAGCAGGAGGGCGACTTGCCTGTGAGAGCCAATCCCGGAAGGAAGCGCCTGAATCCTGTTGTGCCGCAGGTCCAGCCAGGTGAGGTTGGGCAGCAGCTGAAAGAAGTCCCGCGGGATTGTGCAGAGCTCATTTCTCTGGAGGTGCAATTGCTTCCCAGGAGAGAAAAGACCACGGTGGGTCAACCGACTGGCTTTCCGAACACGACACAGCCCGCAAACTGCTGGCCGACCCAGTCACACCTGTCCAGTTCGAAGGGAAATCGTACTCTGGTGCCTGAAGTGTGAACACCCTTGAACACCACCCTCACGCCCAGTGTTCGTACAGTGGTACCTCGAGATACAAGTGCCCTAACATACGAGATTTTTGAGATACGAGCCGTCGAGCGAGCCATTTTTGCTTTGAAATACGAGCAACAGTTGAGATAGGAGTCATCGCGCGGATCGGCCGGCTGCACATGACCCACCAGTTTACCGCGACTCGAGTGTCTCATAGTTTCCCACGCCTCAAGGTGACGGAACGAATTAAACTTGTATCTCGAGGTACCACTGTACCCCTCTTCTCCCTCCTGGGCCCACGGCAGCTCTGCCCAGTGGGGGAACGGCCCCGTCTGGTCCCAGGGACACAGCCAAAGGAATAACTAAAGGACACACACACTGAGTGGTTTGTGGGTTCACTATTATTAGAAGCCACACAGGTCAACCCCGGAGCCATCACTGCAGGATTCCCAGGGAAATCAAGTCACCATCATGAAGGACGGGAGGCACGGGACCTATTAGCTGTGTGACCTTGAACAGGCTCCCAAACCTCTCTGGGCTCCAGAGCGCTCACCTGTAAAGCAGGTCACGTGGCCCACCTCCCCGGGCACACTACGCGGGCAGTGCTTGGCACACCGCAGTGCCAGGTCAGCCTCGGCCATTGTGACTATGTTGCTGGGCTCGGTGGAACCTTGTTCTGGAAGTCACAGGTGACGACACAAGCTAGGTCACAAGCAGGCAGGGACTCCCCGGGACAAGGCTCGAGGCGCACCGTGAAATCGGTACTTGTCGTCAGCAAGGCTTGGGTGAGAAAGGCTGTCCCTGTTTGATGTTGACAGGGTTTGTAGGGCTTCTGTGCTTTAAATAAGAGGCCGAGACCCAGCTGGCAGGGCTTGGTGATTGAGCGTTGACCCCATGAACCAGAAGGTCCCAGTTCGATGCCAGGTCAGGGCACATGCCCAGGTTACGGGCTCCATCCCCAGTGAGGGGTGTGCAGGAGGCAGCCGGTCAATGATTCTCCCTCCTCGCTGTTTCTCTCTCTCTCTCTCTCTCCCTCTCCCTTCCTCTCACATTAGTACAAATATATTAAACTAAGGACCAGAGGTACTTTCTTTTTTTCTTTTTTCTTTTTTTAAATATATTTTATTGATTTTTCACAGAGAGGAAGGGAGGACAGAAAACTAGAACATCGATGAGAGAGAGACATTGATCAGCCGCCTCCTGCACACCCCCTACTGGGGATGTGCCCACAACCAATGTACATGCCCCTGACCGGAATCAAACCTGGGACCTTTCAGTCCGCAGGCCGACGCTCTATCCACTGAGCCACACTGGTTTTGGCCGAAGGTACTTTCAGTAGTGGTGTCTACCACGAGCTTTTCGGTGCCTGAGACTTGCTTGAGGAGAGAGGCCATCAGAATGGGACCCTCTGAGGTATTCCCATTGGCTGGTCCCCACGCCCGAGCCTCTCATTTGCCTTGAACAGCACGCAAAGCCCCAAGTTTTCCATTCTAGAATTCCTCTCCCGCAGAAAAGCCGACAAGTCACAGCCTGGGGTGAGCTGTCCGGTTATGGCTACACGGTCCGCGCACCATATACCCCGAGACACGCCGCACTTACTTTAAGGGTGGGGATTTTAAGGACGTCTCCTAAATGCTGAAGACCTCTTTGACTCAAGTCTAGAATGGGTGAGGAAGAAAAGATGGCCCTCGGGACACTCTTGGACACGTCTTTGGAGGGGGCGGCTGGCGGGTTCCCAGCCTGAGCAGCGTCGCTCTCCAGGTCAGCGGTCCCGGGGCCGGTCCCCGCCATCTGTCAGCTGGGAGGAAGCAGTCCTCGGGGTCACCGCTCATCCTCCTGGGTCACCTGCAGCAGGAGGGGACACAGCCACAGTGAGGAATTGGGCTCCTTTCCCGGGGGGGCAGGGGGGTGGGCGGGCTGCCTGGCAGGCCTGCAGAACACTCGCTTTTACTTCATTTTATTATTTATTTTTTAAATATATTTTTTATTGATTTTTTACAGAGAGGAAGGGAGAGGGATGAGAGAGACATCGATCAGCCGCCTCCTGCACAACCCCCACTGGGGATGTGCCCACAACCAAGGTACATGCCCTTGACTGGAATCGAACCTGGGACCCTTCAGTCCACAGGCTGAGGCTCTATCCACTGAGCTGCACCGGTTTTAATAAGCACACTCGCCTTTAATAAGCAATATCATCCGCTGGCATGTTACATTTCAAACACACCCCTGGGGCGCAAGGAGGTTCAGAGGAAAATGTTCTGCTCCTTTACTCTGAGCCACGGGGTTCCCAGATACAGCTTTCCACCCCAAAACCCGGAACGGAAACGGCTATTTCAGGGAGGAACGTCCCAGAGTCTGTAAACCAATGCAGTCCTTCCATCAAAGGGGGTGAAGGAACTGCCCACAGGTTTCCACCCCTCCCCCTCTCAACCCCCTCCCTTCTCCCTCTCCCCTCCATCCCTGCCACTGGGCCTTTCTCTGGTTAGTTAGTCCTGTTCTGCCTAGGCCAGTGGTTCTCAACCTTCCTAAGGCCGCGACCCTTGCATCCAGTTCCTCATGGGGTGGTGACCCCCAACCATGACATTTTGCTACTGTTATGCACCTTGATGTAAATATCTGCATTTTCCGATGGTCTTAGGCGACCCCTGTGAAAGGGTCCTTTTACCCCCAAAGGGGTCACGACCCACAGGTTGAGAACCGCTGCCTAGGCCTTGAACCTCCCAACAGGGAAAATGTCTGAAAACCCAGAGGGAAACACCAGGACCCAATAACCAGGAGCAGGCGGCCTCCAGGGGACCAGCGCGCCTGCCTCGGTTTCCCCATCGGGCTTGATGGGGTTCGAGATACAGCTTTCAACTCCCAAACCACTGGTTGAGTTTTGACTTCAGAACAGAAATGGCACGGCTTTCCATCAGCTGCCCCCCTTCCGCCCCCCAACTCAGGCCCCAGGAGCTCAGAGCTCCCCACACTCACACACACACACACACCCCTTCTTTCCCGACCTCACCCGGGCCCCCCTTCCCCCTCCCCGCGGCGCTCCCCTCACCTGCGGCGCCCCCCTCCCGCCTCACCTGCGGGGGTCCCCCCACTAGCAGGCTGGCGCGCCCAGAGCGCGGGGAGCTGCAGCCCAACAATGGAGGCGGCCAGGCCCACGCGGTCGCCATGGAGACGACGGGCCGCTGGAGGAGGGGCGGGACCCCGCAGGCGCCAAGCCCCGAGGAGGGTGGGTGCGCGTGCGCGCAGGGCGGGGCGGGGCCGGCAGCTGCGCTCAGGGGGTCCCCAGGGCTGGCCTCCTCTGCCAGGTGGTCGGTGACCCCGACACCCAGAGAGCGGGTGCCAAAGCCAGGGCCACGGTGCGCCAGGAGGACCGCCCAGGCCACAGGGGCGAGCTGGGCCGGAGGACACGGCCCTTGGACAGCCCCCTAAACGCGCGGGAAGGTCACTCTGCAGGCGGATGCCCTGCATCCAGAACTTGAAAGCCCGCCTGCAGGAGACCCAGGTCCTCTAGGGCAGCGGTTCTCCACCTTCCGAATGCCGCGACCCTTTAAGACAGCTCCTCATGGGGTGGTGACCCCCAACCCTAACATTATTTCCGCTGCTACTTCATAGCTGTCATCTTGCTACTGTGATGAACTGTCATGCAAATATCTGATAGGCAGGATGTATTTTCATTGTTACAAATGGAACATCATTAAAGCATAGGGATGAATCACAAAAAACAATATGTAATTATATATTGTGAAATATTTCTAATGACAAATAAATGAAATTTTTGTCTTGAATCGTGGTGTGGCATGGGCAACAGTCTTCTTAGGACAACAGTAAACGACATGGCTACACTTTGCTGCACTGAGGAGCGGTGTGTTGGTTCCTAAGACCATGGGAAATAGGTGTTTCCCGATGGTCTTAGGGGACCCCCGTGAAAGGGTCGTTCGACCCCCCCAAAGGGGTCGCGACCCACAGGTTGAGAACCGCTGCTCTAGGGTCTCAGGGGGCCATCGCAGTGGCGGCGGACACAGGACAGCTGGCCTGCAGCTCCATCCATGGGTGCAGGGCGTGGTAGGCAGGGGAGGCTGGAGGTAAGCTGAGGACGGGCGGCTTGCTGCAAGCTGCACGGCCCGAGCTCCAGCCAGAAGCCCACGGTGGACGGGCCACGGTGACCTGCAGAAGTGGCGCCCTTTCTCCTGGACAAGGGGCACCATTCCTCACCCAGCGCAGGCCCCACCCCGGAGCTGGAGAAGCTGAAAGCTGCTGTCTGCCGCCCACCCAGGAGGACAGTGAGCTGCAGCCACCCGTGGGCCCCGCCCTGACCCTGACCTTCCTGCTACAAAGACCTTAAGGCTGCTCCCTCATGGCTGCCCCCCAATCTCACACAAAATGCCTCCCGTGGCTCAACGAGGAGCGCTGGGAAAGGGGTGTTCCCCCAGTCTCAGGCCGCCTCACCTTTCAGGGATTTCTAAAAAGCAGGGCGCACTCTCTCATGAAGCGGACGCTGCAGAGATGAAGCAGCTTCTTGAGAAACCTCTCCTGCAGAGATGGCAGATACCTGCTACACAGAGGGAAGTCAGATACAGTAAATGCTTCACGTCAGTGTCAAAGGCTTTCAGACCCACATCTTGCTCAAACAGACCATTCTTTTCAGGACAACGTCCGATGGATCTCCATCCTCTTGAAATTCACATGTAAAAGGGTAAAAACCACATATCTTTTTTTTTTTAAGAATTGCATTTTATTTTTATTGATTTTTTTACAGAGAGGAAGGGAGAGGGATAGAGAGTTAGAAACATCGATGAAAGAGAGACATTAATCAGCTGCCTCCTGCACACCCCCTACAGGGGATGTGCCCGCAACCAGGATACATGCCCTTGACCTGACCCCGGGACCCTTCAGTCCGCAGGCTGATGCTCTCTCCACTGAGCCAGACGGGTTTCGGCAAAACCACATATCTTAACACAAGTGTATCTGTTTCCAATTCCAAACACTTCTCACAGGCACCTCATTGGTTTGGTTCAGCCCTCAGACTGAAGGGTCCTAGGTTTGATTCCGGTCAAGGGCACCTACCTTGGTTGTAGGCTCCATCCCAGCCCTGGGTCGGGGGTGTGCTGAAGGCGACCAGCTGATGTGTCTCTCGCACATCGATGTTTCTCTCCCTTTCACTCTCTCTGAGAATCGGTGGGGAAAATATCCTCGGGTGAAGATGAACAATAACAACAACAAACTTCCCGCTTGCAGCAAACACATTTCTCATCTTGCCATTGGGGAGGCCAGGTGGCATCCTGACCTGGTCTCCTGAGCAAGTAAGTCAAGGTGTGGAGATGCAGCAGGGCGCACAAAGATGTCCACAGCAGCCTCTCTCTGTCCAGCAAGCGCTGGGCCGCATGTCAGAGGCCGGGAGAAGAGCAAGCCCAGAAATGGACAGGCAGCAGCTGCTCAGCACCCCAGGGATGGATCTTAGAAAGCGGGAGTCTCAGGAGACCTCACACAGCGCACACGCTTCTCATTATGAACAAAACTGAGTGCTAAGTGGCAAGTGTGATGAGAGAAATCCAGGGATGGCTGGGCCCCTAATCCAGGCTGCGGACAGGTAAGAGACAAGGGAGCATGTGGTGAGTGTTGTGGGCTAAATGTGTCCCCCCAGATTCATAGATTGAAGTCTTAACCCCCTCAGAATGTGACCCTCTCTGGAGACAGGGTCTTTACCTTAGGTCACACGGGTGGCCCTAATTCCACAGGACGGGTATTCTATCAGAAGAGGACCCCAGGACACAGAGCACACACGGAGAGACCACCACGTGAGGACACAGAGACCCACACCCCGGACCTTGCAAGCTTGGCCGTGCCACCTCTCCGGGGGAGGTTATGGTGCCAAGTGTGTTGCAGAGTTGCCGTAGCTTCCTCGCTTCGCAGATAAATCAGGGAGATAGGGAGAGGATAAGCCTATTTCTAAAAGAGGATTGCGGACAGCGACCGAGAGCAGGAAGACGCCGAAAATTGGATTGGCGCTGCGTTCTGGAGAACCTGTAGAGAAACGCTCCAGAAGTAAGGGCCGGGGAAAGGACGCCTCCCTCCCCCAGTCTCTCCTGCCCACATGGCCCTCGCCCGTGACCAGCCACTGGGCAGATTTCAAGGTTGAAGTTTAATAAGAAGCAGCTCTGGGTGCTTCTGAGAGGGTAGCGACAGGGGAGGATGGACTTTTCTGTGTCACGGAAACTGGCAGGGGGCAGAGATGGGCCTGGCCCTCTGAATTCTGGCTGGCAGAGGTGGCTGGCCTCAGACTCGGCAAGGTTATCCTTTCTTATACCTTTTTTTGCCCCATTAGGGGGTCTTGGAGGGTGAGGCGACAGATGGGTGTGTCGGTCTGCCCTGGGGAATCTGATGCCCACCGCCCTGCCCTTCAGAGCATCCCTGCCCCGACCGAGTGGGCAGGTGAAATCCTGCAATGGCTCCTCTGTGCAGGCGGGGCCGAGTGCCTTCCACGTGCCCCCTGGGAAGTGGCAGCTCCAGGAGGGAGCCGAGGACAGAGGCTGTGGGAGCTCAGAAGGCTGCGTCCCAGCTGGGGGGCTCGGAACTTGTCTCCAAGCTCCTGAGATTTCACCGGAGACCCCGGCCAGCACGTGGGCCAGGCCAGGGGACCCGCAGCAGGGGGTGGATGGCTTCCTGAGGTGCCTCACACACGTTTCTCCCTGGTCTTTCATGTCCTCACCGGCGGGCAGGTGGTCCCTCAGTGATGTACGGCTGGTCAGCAGCGGCCCCTGAAGTTTGGCCCAGAAATGACAGGGGTCGCCTCTGCTCACATTTCGCTGGTCAAGCAGGTGGAGGTGCCACAGCGAACTGCAAAGGGTGGGAGGGGACGAACCTAACACTCCATGCCCTAGGGCTGCCACTGGGGGTGAGGGCCGAGCCAGGTGAGGGCAGCGAGGGCCTGCAGCGACCAGAGTGGCTGAAGGATGTGCCTGGAGGGAGAGGCAGTGCCAGCGGAGAAACGACCCGGTAGGAAGGAAATGCCGCTCTGGGGCCTGGCTGGAAGGCAGAGCTTAAGGGGACAAAGGCTCCCTAAAGCCAGAGTCAAGCAGCCCCAACAAAACCCGGTTCTTGGGTGACAAAGTCTGAGGCCAGGGCGCCAGGGGCTCTCACCTTGCAGGGTGATTAGAGGCGGAGGCACACAGCGTCACACCACGCCCCTCACCCATCCCTCGCCCCACCCCCCACCCCCCAAAACACAGCAAAGCCTGTGGAAAGGCCGCTGTCAGCGCTCAGGCCCCTGTCCCACATGGGCAGGACCAGGGGATCCCCTGGAGTGGGGGTCCTGGGGCGCAAACCAGCGCCAAGAGCTCTGGTTCAGCGCTGAGGCCCTGGCACCTGCGTTGGGCAGCGGACCAGAGACCCAGCCGCCAAGGGGACCCCGAGAACGCAATGCACGTGCTCAGTGCCAAAGCCACCCTCCAACCCCCCCGGGGGCACTCAGGACTGCGCTTTCGAGCCTGTGGCCCTGGGAGGGGCTCCTGCACCAGCCCGGCCGCCGCCCCCCTTCCCCCGCCAGCTCCCCCTGCCTCCCGGGGCGCAGTCTCGCGAGCCCCCTGCCACCCCGGGGTGCGATCCGCATCCGGGGTGCAGCACCGCGGGGGCTGCCCATCCCCAACGCGACCCGGACGCGGTGCCCACGGAGCCGTTTCCCCGCGCCCCCCTCCCGGGCCCGGCGCGTCCTCGTTGAAAAGCGCAGAGCCGCAGGCTGAGGCGCGAGGTTCCCGGGTCCGAGGCGGCTTTGTTCACCGGGGCGGCGGGGGGCGGGGATGGGGGGAGCCCCGCGGGGCCGCAGCGGGCGGAGCCTCCCCGCCCACGACCCCCTCCTTTGGAGGCGCCCGGGCCTCTCCTTCCCCGCTATTGTCCGGGCGGCGCACTCGGGGGCCCCCCGAAGTGATTGATGGGCGGGTACCGGGCTCCCTGAGCCCGATCCGGCGCCGGTCCCGCCCCGTCCCCGCCCCTGCGCGCGGCTGCACCCCGGCTGCTCCCCGCCGGCCCCGCCCCGGCCCCGCCCCCGCCTCCGCGCGCGCTCAGTCCGCGGAGCCGCCCGGCCGCCGGGACGCGCGGTGCCCAGGCTCGGGGCGCGCTGTGGCCGCCGCCAGCCGCTCCCGCTCCCGCTCCCGCTCCCGCTCCCGCCCCGGCCCGGCGCGCGGGCCATGCCCCGGGCCCCCGCCGCGCCGCGCACCCCGCTCCGGCGATGAGGAGCGGCGCCGAGCGCCGGGGCAGCTGCGCCTCGGCGCCCCCCGGCTCGCCACCCCCGGGCCGCGCGCGCCCCGCCGGCCCCGACGCGCCCCCGGCCCCGCCGCCGCCGCCGCCGCCCGCCGCGGGCCAGCCTCGGGCGCGGGAGGCCGGCGATGCCCGCGCCCCGCCGCCGCCGCGCCCCCTGTTCGCGTGGAGCAAGTGGAAGAAGAGGATGAGCTCGTCCATGTCCGGGGCCCCGGCGCGGAGGCCCGTGTTTGACGACAAGGAGGACGGTGAGTGCGCGCCGCACGCACCGCGGCGGCTCCTCGGGCGGGTCTGGGGGCCGCGGGGGGACCCCCGCACGCCCCTCGAAAGGGGGGGGCTGTGGGCGTGGGGTTCCCTCCTGCCCAGACACTGCTCGGTGTCCGTGGAGCCTGGCGGGCTGGGCCTGCGGTGCCCACGCGTGTTCAGTGCCCCCCGCCTGCGTCCTCCATGGTCCAGTGCGCGATCGGGCGGCCCTGGGCTTGGGTATGACACCGCCCCTTGGACCCAGAGCTGGATGCACGTTTTCCTTTTCCCTGTTCGGGGCTGTGTGCGGCTTGGTCCATTGCTCTCGCCTGTGCTGTGCCCAGTGTGCCAGGGAGATGCGTCCCCCACAGGCGGCTGGGGTCCCCCGGCCCTCCCTCTCCCTCTCCAGGATGAAGGCACCTGCCCCCCTTTGCATGCCCAGCCTTTGCACACAGAGTGCGTTGGAGAGGCCTAGCCTTCCTGCCCAGACCTCCCTTTGGGAAACTGGTTTTCTCTCCTGCCCTCCTGCAGGGTAAAGCTGCCCACCCACCATGCAGGTGTCTCCTGAGCCACCATAGGGAGATGGGTGCTGGTGGGCGGCAGGCGACCTGCCAGCAGCAGGCCATCCAGGCACCCTTCCTAGGGTCCTGGCGGGGGTTCCAGGAGCCTCTGACTTCGCACCTGCCGGGCAGGTGGCTGTGTGGTGCCCGCCGCCTGTGGGGCACTGTGGCAATGCCCACAGGCAGTCACACGGCCCTTTTTTTTTTACACAGAAGTCACACATTTAAATGGTACCGCGATGACACATATGATGTTTTCTGACATTTTCCTAAAATAGTTGAAATCTGCAATTTTTTTTTTCTTCTCATTTGTAGGCAGGCTTGCAGAGTATGATGGGTCTTTTATAATTTTAGAGCACAGCTCAGCGTGACAGCCCCGAGCTATTTATTTCTGATAAATAATTTAAGTATGATAGGAAATTACAAGAGTCCGGCCGCAGGCCAGTGTTGGCGCGTGTGCAGGCCTGTGTTGAGCGTGGTCAGGCGGGGTGACGGGGAGCCGGCTCTTGTGCAGAGGTGGTGGGGGGACCGGGGGGCTGGTCAGACCGGCGGGGGAGAGTCACGGTTGCCTGCACTCCCAGGACAGGCAGCCAGCACCAGCCACGCTGGCACAGCGTGTGATCTGGCACTGGCTTTCATTTGTTCTGAACTTGGGGGCAGCAGAACTAACCGCTGTGGATGTTTCACGTTATATGTTTTTGTGTTTAGCATAAAGATTCAAAAAATAGAAAGCCCGGGTGAACTAGGAGCTAATCAGGAAGCAGGTTTACATCTAGCGTCCTCCTGCAGGCGAAGAATGAGTCTGAGAAATGCATCTGTTTTCGGGGTTTGCTGGTATCAGTCACTCTCTCTGTGCCTTCGGGCCACGCTCTCGGAGGCACAGGTAGAGAGGTGGATATAGCAGGAAGCACAGCGCTTGTTAAGGTAGAGTTTTTCCACATGATGAGTGTGTTAAGTTTCAGAATTCAGGGATCATTAAAAGGCAAAAAGAGCACAGAATCTCCCTAGGATGCTCGCCCTCTGATTGGAGGGGGCAGTGGGACTATTTAACACGTCCCCCCAACTCCTTATTGCCCGTGAAAGGATGGCATTGGCACCAGCCTTCTGGGCTTGTGGGAGGTAGCTGATGTTGGCTACAGATGCTTGCTTTTGAGGACATGTGACCATAGAGCACCTGCTCATCGCTGGGGGTGGCGGCCACATCTCCAAACCGAACACATGATGAGATCGGGGGGCCAGACCTGTCCCTGGGCAGACATCCGGGGGTGCTGCCACTCTGCTCCGCTGGTCTTCCACGGTTGCGTGTCGCTTTCAGGGCTGCGACGGCTCAGGAGTCACAGCTGTGTCTGCAGAGAGAACATGCAGGTCTTAGCATGAAGGCCGTGGCTTATCTGGATGGAGAGACTAGGGTTTGGAAAGGAGAAAGGACTGTCTTTCAGGAGGGGAGTTGTGCCCCCTGAATCCACCTCTTCTCCGGGTGAAGGGTGTGAAATTACCCGTTCCCTCCAGGTACCTGCCTCCTCCCCCCCCTCCTCTCTCCCCTCTCCCCGGGGAGCGAACTTAAAGAGGTGACCGGGTGGCGCTGGTAGGGGTGGTGCTGGTATCTCGCATTTACTGGGACTGCATGGTTGCTATGGCAATGTGAAACCTTCTGGTGACTTTTTTTTTTTTGGTTAACACACCCAATTAATATTATCAAATTTAGTATGCAGAGAAAAAGGGAAATAAGAGGACAATGTAACCAAGTGCCAGGTAAATCCCCGCTAATAAACGTAGTTGTGATGTGAAAAATCGTCCATGTCCTCCACCCCTGCCAGTCACAGGGAGTCTAGCGCCACTGAGCTTACCTGGCAGGGCTGGGGCATGTCCAGGATTCTCTGAGCCTCTTCCTCACCCCAGAACCACGGGCCGACTTTTTCTCTCCCTTCAGTCCCTCCGCTCCCATTCTGACTTCCAGAGGTCCCCGGGGCTAGAGGGGGTTGCAGCACCTCCTGCTGAGCAGCTGGGGAGCCTGGGGTAGGGGTGGGCCGACCCCCCCCAGCCGGCTCAGCAGTGGTGGCTTGTCTCCCACCTAACGTGGCCTGATGGCTGGGAGCGAGTGACTGGCCACCGAGGTTTGCCTTCGCCCAGAGAGACGGGAGTGAGCGAACCCTCCCGGGCTGCACAGAGCCGGCCCCGGTGCTGGCGTGCGGGCAGGCAGGAGGGCTAGCTGGTTCCCACGTCTCCTTCCGAAAAACGGCAAACAGGACTGGGTGGGTTGCTGCTTCTTTCATTAGGGAAGTATTACAATGCGCAAATGTGTCAGGATTTCACACTTCTCTGTGTTTCCCCAAATGGTCCTAAGTAGGAAAACCAAGACATCTGTAAGCCAGCCCAGCTCCGAGAAGGTGTCAGCGTACAGCTTCCAGCCTTCTTCCAGGAATGTCCTCACGCTCCCCGCTGTCCAGAAACACCCTGCTTTTCCTTCATTCAGACATGGGAGTGTGCTCCATATACCGTGCTGTCGTCACCTGCTTGTTCCTTAGCAATCCGTTTCGAACGTCGTATAGATCGGCAGCATCCCTTGTGGGCTACATTCACAGCAGCAGTTCTCAGTCCTGGCTGTGCCCGGGAGTCCCTGGGCCCCGCTCCCCAACACGTGGGGCTGAGTTTGTTGCGTCGGGTGCGGGGGGAGTTCAGACATCGGCCCATCTTGGAGCCCCTCCCCTGGTGATTTTGAGGGGCAGTCGGGGCTGAAATCCCTGCTTTGTAGCTTTCCGCTCTGTAGACACCGTGCTATTTCCTGAATTCCCAATGGGAGGGCATTCCCATCGTATGGAAACCATAAACGGTTTCACAGGGAACCCAGTTGTCTATTTGTCTTTGCACATCATCTGGCCTTCTTTCCTTAGCATGAATTCCTGGGAATGGCGTTGCCACGTCAGAGGACCGGCCATGTGAAATAGTAGTTTGATGCGCCTGTCCCGCTGCCTCCGTGAGCCAGCCGCTGTCCTGGGTGCTAGTGATACAGCGGTGACCGAAGAGATGTGGCTGCTGCAGGTGCGGGGTAGCTGGGCAAAGGGGATGCCAGGAGACCCACAAAAGAGACAAGGAAACATGAATAAATTACCGACTGGAGGGGCTGGAGCAGAGAGAAGAGGGACGCCCAAGAGTGAAACCCGTGTTTGCTCCTTGCTGCTCCCACGAAAACACTTTCCCCACGTCCTCACCCACTGTGGGTGTCGGCGGTGTTTTCATTACAGTGGTACCTCGAGATACGAGTGCCCTAACATACGAGATTTTTGAGATACGAGCCATCGAGCGAGCAATTTTTGCTTTGAAATATGAGCAACACTTGAGATAGGAGTCATCGCACGCATCGGCCGGCTGCACATGACCCACCAGTTTACCGCGACTCGAGCGTCTCATAGTTTCCCACGCCTCGAGGTGACGGAACGAATTAAACTCGTATCTCAAGGTACCGCTGTATTTGACAATCTAAAAGGCAGAGGCTGCATTCATTCTCCGAGTTTCTTTGCTTACCCCTGAGGTTAATCACCTTTGCTTTTGAGTTTGGGGGCGTTGGGATTCTGTTCTGAGTTGCGGGCACCCACCCTGACCAGCGCTTCCTGGTCACACGGAGGTGTGTTTCTTCTCGCCATTGCACACGCGCAGATGCTTCCCCGCACGTTTTATCATTTACGCGGTGAGATCGCTAATTCTTATTTGTGTGGGGGTTTTGGGTGCGGATGTGTCTAATGTTCGTGTGGTCAGATCCATCAGCATCTTCGGTTCCGGTCGTTTCCTGCCCCGGGGTCGTGTTTCGGAAGCCGGTTCCCAGGCCCAGGTAGACATCCTTGGATTTGGAGCTCTCCACCTGCATTTTCTTCGCGTATGTCTGTGCTTTGACTTTTCCCGTCGCCACGTTCAGTTCAGACCAGCGTTCCTCGTGGAATGAGGATGCTTTTGTCCTGCGAGTCCCGCACTTTCCTTAGTTGAACACATTTGTTTTTAAAAGTAAAATGAGTTTCTCTTGGGTGCTGGTTGCTTGTTTTCGTTGGCCTGTGAGTGGGGTCCTTCCACCCAGCGTGTTCACACTGGCCAGTGCTGGCTGGAGCAACCCATGGCTTGGACAGTACTCGCCCGGGATCTGGCTGCTGTGCCCCAGCTCCTGAGTTGTTCTCTTGGGCTTTGTGGGTGATCGGTCACGTCACCAGTGGAAGCTGGCTACTTCCTGGTGCTTCCTTGTTTCTTGTTCCACTGCCCACAGCCCACGGTGGCTTTTCCCCAAGTGCTCCTGGGGCCGTGGTTCCCCGTGTCCGGCTAGCCCCAGCTTCCTAAGTCTTTTTCCAAGAGGGAGTCAGTGTTTTTTGATTGTTTGTTTGTTTTAAATATATTTTATTGATTTTTCACAGAGAGGAAGGGAGAGGGATAGAGAGTTAGAAACATCGATGAGAGAGAGACATCGATCACCTGCCTCTTGCATGTCCCCAACAGAGGATGTGCCCACAACCAAGGTACATTCCCTTGACCGGAATCGAATCTGGGACCCTTCAGTCTGCAGGCCGGTGCTCTATCCACTGAACCAAACTGGTTTTGGCGGGAGTGAGTTTTAACAGGTTCCTTTTAACTTCCCTCCCCACCCTGAAGAGAGGGACAGGCGGAGGGTGGCTCTCCTGGTGTGCCAGGCTGTGTGTCTGTGGCACTTCACCCTCCCCCAAACACAGGGGCCCCAGGGGCCAGAGGCCTGGAGGCTGCAGAGCCTGGGCCCCCATCAGCGGGAGAGACAGTGCAGGGGCGCCTGGTGTGGGGGTGGGGTTTGGGGGCCATTTGGGCAGGAGGGCACATAGTCCCGTCCACCTTGCACGTCCACTCCTGGCTCGCCGTGAAGGACAGGGTGAGCAGGGGACCCTCTGGGAAGCCACAGAGTCTGGTGCGTTTCTCTCCCTGTGGCTGCCCAGGCTGGTCTAGACGGGACTCGGGACCTACTGTCATACTTCCTTACGTAACAAATGTCAGCGCGGCATGTCCATCCATCTGCCTCTACCCTTTCAGATGCTAAAAATACGCCGTTTTCTTTAAAGAACGCAACCACCGGCCTCCAGGGGAGAAGAGCTGCCGGAAGCTCTGGAGGTCGCTCCTGCCCAGGCTCCTCTCCGAGGATGAGCGCTGAGGTGTCTGGGGAGGCAGAGCCTCAGAGCAGCATTGCCCCCCTAGGGAGCCGGGCCGGCTCCAAGCAGCTCCCCCAACTGCAGGGGGTCCCGGGGGTCGGTTTCGGACCCTGCCTTCCCTGGCAGCCCCCGTGCTGCGGACCTGGGGCTCGCTCCGGGAGGGAGGGCTGTGCAGGTGTCAGCAGTGTGAGGACAGAAACCCACCGGGCCGGGTCCCCGTGTCACGGGCCCGGATGCATGATGGGAGATTTTAAACTTCCCGCCGGTTGTCATGTCGAACCACAACCTGGTGGCAGTGTGGTGTGTGTCTCTTTTCCTTTAGTTTTTTTTTTAATACAGTGGTACCTCAAGATACGAGTGCCCTAACATACGAGATTTTTGACATACGAGCCATCGAGCGAGCGATTTTTGCTTTGAAATACGAGCAACATTTGAGATAGGAGTCATCGCGCGGATCAGCCGGCTGCACACGACCCGCCAGTTTACCACGACTCGAGTATCTCATAGTTTCCCACGCCTCAAGGTTACGGAACGAATTAAACTTGTATCTCGAGGTACCGCTGTATATATTTTATTGGTTTTTTACAGAGATGAAGGGAGAAAGAGTTAGAAACATCCATGAGAGAGAGACATTGATCAGCCGCCTCCCGCACGCCCCCCTTCTGGGGACATGCCCGCAACCATGGTACATGCCCCCGACCAGAATCAAACCCGAGACCCTTCAGTCTGAAAGCCGACGCTCTATCCCCTGAGCCAGACCGGTTTGGGCTGGTTTAGTTTTCATTTCGTGTGGCTCCCGGCTCTTTTCTCGGGCTTAGCCTGTGTTGCCTGTGTCACCAACATGTGACTGTCAGGTTGCCTCCTGCATCGTCACCTACGGCTGCGCCCGACCGTCTTCCTTTCTTGAAAGCGGAGACTGGCATCTCTCCTGGCTGCCACCCAGGCCGGTGGCGGAAGGCTGCGTGGGCCACGCTCCCTGGTGGTTCCCCCTGGCTTTGTCCCAGAGCCGGCCTTCCCGCCGGCCTGCAGGGCGACATGGAAGCTCCCGGGCTTGCTGTGGGGTTCTGATGGGGTGCGGGACCCTCCCGGAGGAGGCCCCAGGCCGGCTCTTCGGACCTCTCTCTGGAGCCCCCGGGTGTTGAAGTTACAGGCCTGCGCTCTGTGGCTGTGGTCCCGGTTCCCTGGTTGGTAGGAAGCTCAGAGCCGGGTGCCACCTTCCCGCCCAGGGGGGGGGCATACACAGGCCGGGTGCCCTGAAGGACATGCGGGGGGGGGGTACTCCTCTCTGCTCCCCCAATACCGGTTGGCCCAGCGCGCTGACTGATTGCAGTGATCGAAATCAGAGGCAATTCGGGAGAAGCTGTGATTAATGAAATGATCGTTATTTTTGAAAACTGGGATGCCTGCTTCATCAAAAGCGTCTTTCTCACTGCCCTAAAATTTGTCATTTTTTAAAAAAGGAAAGCATCTGACTGAAGTCAGCACGGCGGAGGGCAGAGAGAAGGCCAGGGGCTCCCTGCGGCCTGGCTCCGTCCAGCCGTGACACGGGTCGCTTCTCGCCCTCCGTCCCCCTGACCGTGATGCGGGCGCCCAGAGTGGGTCTTCGTGGACGGCCAGCCCGTGAAGATCATGTGAAATCCCTGCTCGGTGTTATTTCAGTCCCGAAGCCGAGGAGACGGTGTGGGTGGGATGCAGCGTTGCCTCCCGTTCATTAAAAATAGGAGCTGAGCACACAGTTTCTCACGGCATCTTCGAAGCTGACTTTAAAAAAGGTCTCTCTGCCTTCGGGATGCACATCACGACTCTTCACGCTCGAGTGCACAGGCGCGACCTGTTACAAAAGCAGGGAAGGGCCGGCCTGGCGGGGCGCTCGGGCCTGAGAGGCAGAACTTGAGCTCTTTCTTGCACATCCCCGTGTGGGTGTGTGTCGCGGGGGGGGGAGTGTGGGGGGCAGTCTGCTGTGGGTTCAGTACCTTTTCCCCGGGCTCTCTGCCTCTCCCCGTGTCTGGCTGCCTTATCTTCCCATCAGCTTTCCAGATGTGATTCCAAGCCCATTTCCCTCAACACCGGGATCCTGGTAGCACAGGGCAGGGCAGGGCACCCCGCTTTTCACACCGAGGACTCGGCGTTCGTTACTTATTGCCGGTAATAAACTACCCCCACGTTAGTGGCTTCACAGTCATTTCATGCTTCACAGAAGCTCATGCTTCTCTGGGCTGGGAACTGGGACAGAGCCCAATGGGAGCAGGTCTCTCTGCTCCGTGTGACACCTGCAGAGCCAGACCAGCCGTGGCGGCTTCCTCAGCCACCCGCCCGGTGCCTTCCTCAGAGCGGGAGTGGCCCTGAGGCCTGGAGGCTGGGAGGGCCCACCAGGAAGCACGTCCGGAAGTGGCAGTTCCCGCTGTTGGCTGGTCCCTTTGTTGCCCACCCTGCTTCACCAGTGACCTCGGAACGTAGTGGCTTAACACAGCCCACGTCACCCCCTGCTTTCTGTGTGTGGGTCATGGGGCGGGTCTGGCATGAGGTTGCTAGTCTGCATGGTGGCTGGGCTGCCGTCATCCGAAGGTCCGACTGGGGCCAGACGACCCGCTCCCAAGCCAGGTCCCTCACGTGGCTCACTGCTAGGCCTCCGTTCCTCACCGTGGAGCCTCTCTGAGGGCTGCCTGTGTGACCTCCCAATGGGACAGTGGCCTCCCCATGACCCCATGAGTGTCCAGACCCAGCCTCTGAGCCACACACTATAACTGCCACCTTATTCTGGGTCAGAGACAAGTCGCTGGAATTAGGGAAGGAATTAGGCTCCACCCTTCGGTGCGGAGGTGGAAGGACCTGTGGACATCGTTTGAGTGACCACAATGGTCCTCCGTAGTCACAGGGCAGCTGCCTGTCCACAGGTCTCTGCTGCAGGAGAGCAGGACTCCCGTGGTGGCATTCATCCACCTGGGGCTGCTCTGGGGTCCTGTGTGCATGGATTCTCCCTAAGATTTTCCTCTTTGTTTTTGTCTTCTAAGCATCAAAGTCAACAGGAGTTTCTGAAACCAAATTTCAGCTCCTCAGGCAGAAAGGACAATTTGCAAAGTTGCCGTATGACAGGGGGGCTGCAGTGTGTGTGTGTGTGTGTGTGTGTGTGTGTGTGTGATCAAACAGAAGGAAGGGAGATGCAAGGAAAGGGGGAGGGAAACCCCATGTAAAGAAAAGGCCGGCCCCAGGCCCCACTGGTGGCCAGCTCCGTCCGGCTGCCATGGCTCCAAGGCCGTGGCGGGTAAGCTGCAGATGGCAGCTGGAACCCAGGGTTCCACTGTCAGGTCTGCAAGGTGTGGACAGCAGCAGGAGCCAAGACAGGAAGTGGGTGCGGCAGCGGTGGGCTGGCACCTGCAGGGCCACGAGTGCTGAGAGGGGACACCCCAGGGCACGTTTCTCCGAGGTGGCTCCCGCAGAGGTTGCACGTGACACTCAGGATTGGTCAGCGAACACATACATGCAGAACGTATGTTATTTTACCGCCATCATATGGATCCCTCTGCCCTTTTCCCGGAGCCTCGGCAGTTCCAGTGTGCAAACACGGGCGTGGTGGTGAAGAGCATCCCCCGAAGCTGGGTGCGATGCAGACCCTGTGTGGGTCTCCTGGGACAGACCCTGTGCGGGGCACCTGGGGAGAAGGAGACAATTTGTGAGGGACACTGTCTCCGCACCATTGCCTCTGCAACAAGGTGGCACCCACTCTTCGGTCCCAGGCCCCTCCTGGCCCCCCACCTCCCTCCCTCCCTTAGCCTCTAAGGTGGTCCTGCGGCTTCTTCCTAGGGTCACTGATGCTTATGGGAACTAGAGCGGGAGCCAGCTAGCAAAGCCTGCCTCTGAGGCCCGGTCAGCAGCCGAGGACTGGGAGAGCTGTCTTCGGTACTGGCTCTGCCCAGGAGCATCTCCGGCCGCAGTCCCAGGTTCTGGCCTCCAGGACTCTACTGTCCAACGGCTCCCGAGGGTGGGCGGTAGTGAGCCGGACGTTTGTGTCCTGTGGGGCTTGAGGGGGCATCGTGCAGACATTCGAAGCTTTTGACTGAGGGCCCGCAGTGAATAGACAACATTTTTTTTAAAATATATTTTATTGATTTTTTACAGAGAGGAAGGGAGAGGGATAGAGAGCTAGAAACATTGATGAGAGAGAGACATCGATCAGCTGCCTCTTGCACATCCCCTATTGAGGATATGCCCACAACCCAGGTACCTGCCCTTGACCGGAATCGAACCCGGGACCTTTCAGTCTGCAGGCCGATGCTCTATCCACTGAACCAAACCGGTTTCGGCCAACAGGCTTTATTTACCTGACAAAGTCCTGCTTGACCCATGGCCTGTTCCTTTCTCCCCGTGAGCAGCCAAACTCCTCCTGCTGTTTCCGGTCCTTCCTTACGGGGGTCAGGATGTGTCCCCATGGAACAAAGCTCTTGGGAGGTCCCTTCCACGTTGCCAAGTCTAATGCCTGGTTCTCAGCCCTCCTCCTCCTCCTCGGCCCATGGCGGACTGGTCACTCTGGGCCCCCTCCTCGGTCCCCTATCTTCCCGGGGCCTCCAGGACACCCCTGGCCCACGGCCTCCTCTCCCAACCGACGCTGGAGCCCCCCAGGCCCTTCCCGCTGCGTTCTCTCCCCACTACACTCCCGACTGGAGGGCTCAGGCTTCAAATATCACCCATATGCCAGCGGCTCCCTAATGTGACTCTCCAGCCAGAGCCTGCCTCCCACATTCCAGACTTTTCTGCCCAGCCTCAGCGTTGACACCGCCCCTTGTGTGTCTCAGAGATGTTTCCAAGCCAGCACGTTCCACAGCAGGTTCTGATTCCAGCCCCCTCACCCTCCACCCCACCCCAGCTGCTCTGGCCCGAGAGAGACCCAGGCCATCTGCCGGCAGCTGTTGGCCAGCACATTCACACACACATCCCCCTCCTCTGTCCCAGAGGCCCGAGGGGCCACCTGCCAAGCACCTGGGCCACCTGGCGGTGCAGTGGTTTGGTGGAAGCGCTGAGGACCACGTGTCCTTCAGGCCTGCTTTAAGATGGGGCCTCCTGCCCAGCCAGAGTGGCTCTGTTAATGGAGCATCATCCTATGCCATGAGAAGTTTCAAGTTCAATTCCGACTCGGGGCATATATATACTAGGTGTGGGTTGACCCCCAGGTAGGGTGCATATGGGAGGCAACCGGTCAAGGTTTCTCTCTCACATCCATGTTTCCCTCTCTCAGCATATCCTTCAGAGAGCATTGAAAAAAAAAAAATAGCCGGAACCGGTTTGACTCAGTGAATAGAGCGTCGTCCTGCGGACTAAAAGGTCCCAGGTTCGATTCTGGTCAAGGGCACGTACATTGGTTGTGGGCACATCCCCAGTAGAGGGTGTGCAGGAGGCGGCTGATGGATGTCTCTCTCTCATCGTTGTTTCTAACTTTCTATCCCTCTCCCTTCCTCTGTGAAAAATCAATAAAATATATTTAAAAGAAAAAATAATAAAATAAATAAATAAAATTGCATCTCCCCCACCCTGGCCCCCCGCTCCCCAGCCCAGCCTGCTATGCTTTTCCCAGTGAGGGCTCTGTTTTCAGGAAGTGAGACCTTGTCCGTGTGATGGAGGGAAGGGGTGCATTTTGGGGGGCTCTCTTGGGGGAGACCTGTCAGCCAGACCTCAGAAAGAGGGACCTCCCAGAGTCCTCTCTCTCTTTCAAAAGAATCGGGGCCTGTGCGGGGTCCAGTGCGAGTCTCGCCTCTTCAGCAGTGCTTTCTGTGGGGAGGCAAATGCCTTGGCACTGGGGGACCAGGCACAGGGCAGCCCACCCCTCTGGGCACCAGGAACCTAAGGCCGTTTGGACGGTCAGCCCCTGGCTTCCGTCTGTCCTTGCTGATTGTCCCACCTTCTCTGCTGGGCGAGCTCTCTGATCTGGGCTGTCAGAACGGGGAGCAGAGACTGGATGCTCGGGGGGATGGGCCCAGAGAGCTGGGTTTGAGGACAGTCAGGGGCAGCGGGGGGTGGAGGAGGGTGAGGGGGAAGGGGGAATGAGGGGGATAGTGCAGGGAGGCACTGCCCAGGCGGTGGGAGGGAGACTCAGAGGCTTCCTTCAGGCCAGACGTGATGGATGAGTCTCGGCAGCTGCAGGCGCCATGGTCCGGAAGCTTGTCCCTGAATTGGGTTGGGAACTTGTATGTGGGCTGGTTATGAAACACACGTCTGACGGAGCCCGGGAGCTGGCAGATGAGCAGAGGGGTGCCTCGTGTCCAGGCCGGGTGCTGCCCAGGGCGATCATGTGCGTGAGGCGGCTCTGGGGCTTCAGCTGGGCGTGGCTCTGTCTGCAGGCCCCTGCCCTTCCCCAGACTGAGCTGGGAGCGGGGGCTGGAGGACGGGCAGGGCCCCCTCTGACCCAGGCTGGCCGTGCGGTGCCCTGTCTGTCGAATGTGGGCAGCACCCCTGGCCTCCATCCACAGATGCCAGGGCACACTTCCGTGTTGGTGACCACCGTGCCTCGGACATGGCCACACGCCCCCACTGCTCTGACCCACGAGGACAGCCACAGCAGGGAAGTGCCGTCGAGGTGTGGCCGATGGACCCGGGGGATTCGCTATGGATTCTGATCGACTTCAGGGGTCCTCACCCCTGGCATCTTGCCTCCTGGGCCAGAATGTCCCAGAGACAGATGGTCCAGCCGTGGCCTCAGCTTGCAGACGAGACCAGAGAGGCGATGCCTCACGTGGGCCTCAGAGCCAGGCCTGGACCGGGCTCCCAGGGGCGGCCGGAGGCCTGTGACCTGTGACCTGTGACCTGCACAGCCTGGCCCCACTTGCCCGTTTGACCAACACCAAGGCACTGGGGGGCTCCATGGCTGACACTCTAAGGCTGTTGAGCTGTCCCGGGGATGTGTGGGTCAACCTGAGTGTGCCTGTGAGCGAACGTGTGTGCGAGTACAGGTATGTGCAAACGTGTGTGAGTGTGAGCACAAGTGTGCATGTGAATGTGTGTGCGAGTACAAGTATGTGCAAACGTGTGTGTGCGTGAGCACAAGTGTGTATGAGGATGTGTGCATGTGAGCACAGCGTGTGCGTGAATGTGTGCATATATGAGTGAATGTCTATGTGCAGAGGTTGTGGGTGTATTTATGCACATGTATGAATGCGTGATGGCGCATGGATGTGTTTGTGAGTGCCTGTGTGAGTGTGAGTATGGGCGTGTATGTATCTGTGAGGGTGTAAGATTGTGTTTGTGTGTAGTTGTGTGTGCACTCACTCACAAGTACAAGCAAACGGCAGCCGAGTCCTGGTCCTCAGTCCACTGAGGGCCCTGCTTGCACACGAGTGCCCTGGGGCGTGTACGCCACACCAGCCTCCCACGGTGCTGCCCGGGTTTCCATTCCGCATGGACTGCTTTACCCGTGGAAGTGCACAGAGCTGGGGGCGCCGACAGCTGTCCCCGATGTCGCTGCTCGTGTCTTTAAGGAGGAGCTGGAATCGTTGGGGCTCCTGCAAGGGAAGCCTTGGACCTTGAGAGAGGCCTGGTGTTTGGGGGGAGGCAAAGCCCACCATGGACCCCACGTGTGAGCTCTGCCACCTGCCCCCCTCTCTGTGGGGAGGACAGGGAGGAGGACTGCCCACTTCCTCCTGTCACCCCAAGCTCATGGCTGTGTCCACCTGTCTGCAGGCAGAGTCTCCAGGGCCTGTGGGCAGGTGTGGTCGGAGCTGTGTTGGGGCTGGAGGTGAGATTTGAGCCGCTTTCCCTATCACTCTCGTCACTTCCGCTCCCAAAGGCAGGGACCAGGGGGAGGGCGATGGGGGAGGAGGCATCCTGTTCTCCGGGTTCCTGGCCTTGGAGAGCTGAGTCCTGCTCTCTCACCAGGTGACACACCTGCAGGTCAGAGTGCAGCCCTGGAGTGAGAGCATCACGGGCTGAGAAAGTGGGGGGACAGTGGTCACCCGGACCCAGGCCCTCCTGGCGGTGGACCCAGCGGCCTCTCAGGAAACTTTTCCACGAACTCCAGTTCCTTTTAATTAAAGAGAGCTGCAATGCCCCAGAGAAGCCACGTTCGCTCATCTTCCGGCTGCGTTAATTGAAAGGTTCAGAAAGTCTCCGTTAATTACCACCGACTCTCTGGTGATTTCCCCACTCCACGGGCGGGGCTCTCTTGATTTCAGCTCTCCGTGCTCCCCCGGCAGAGGGAATCCTCCTCCCGACCCACAGAGACACGAGGGCAAAGCCAAGTCCTGTTCACTTTGGACCCCTCTATGGCCTTGCCGCTCAATAAATGTTTGCGGAATCCAGCAAACGTGAAGAGGAAGAGAGAACGGACGAGCTGATGTGTGAGAGGGTGGGCCTCCAGGCCAGGAACAGAAACGGTCAACTCTGAAAACCCGTTTTATGGAAGCACAGTTTACAGAAAAATAAAACCCTTTCCATTTAAGGATGTGATCAGTGAGTTTGATAGTCATGGACTATCGCTGTCACCCAGGAAGTCCCCAGCACCCCTTGTGGGCAGTGCATGGCCGGGCAGCCAGGTCTGCATAGCCCTCATTCCTCTCAGCTCTTAATGCTGGTTTTGGAAAATGACTTTTACATTTTGATGAAACCCCCTTTTCATTGGTTTCCTCCTTCCAGTCCATTCTTCTGGGTCCTCTCCAGGAAATATTTGCCCAGGTCATGCTCACAAAGATGTCTTCCTAGAAGGTCTGTGGTCTTAGCTGTTCTTCTTGTTTATATTCCCTTTCAAGTTGATTTTTGTGTTGGTATGAAGTAAGGGTCCAGGTTCTCCTTTCTCTCATTCTCTCTTTTTCTCTCTGTCTTTCTCCCTGTCCCCTTCCTCCCTCCTCCTCCTCTTCTTCCTCCTCCTTCTCCTTCCTCCTCCTCCTCCTCCTCCTGTCTTCTCCTTCTCCTCCCTCTTCCTCTTCATCCTCCTCCCTTCCCCTCCAGCTTGCCCCTTCCTGCTCCTTCTTCTTCTTTTCTCCTCCTCTTC
>PVJN01026631.1:0-28859 GCA_004026805.1 Lasiurus borealis | reverse complement strand
CAAACCACCAACACAATGATGCCAGAGGCACACACTCCTTAACTGAAATCTAGGGTTGTACATTAATAATATCTCATACCTTGGTTAAGAAAAAAATTATGTGTCAGAGCTGAGATAATACATAGAACCGTTCTCTGTCATATGAAGGTATATTTTATATTAATTTTTATTTATATGTATATATACATTTAAATATTTTTATGCATACATATAAGTTATTTAAATTCATACATACACACATACATCTTTATCATCTAGTTTGGGAATAAAAAATATTTTTTCAGGCTGTCAGGATAATTTTTATGCAATTTGATTTGTTGTTTGTTTTTTAATTGTTTAATTTTTCTTTAGAGCTAAATCAGCATAAAATGAACATGAGTATGATTAAAGGAATATGTGTCTCAGAAGATATTCCTGGTTCTATATTTCTACATGTTTCTATTAACTGGCAGAATTATTGTCATATCACTTTGAGTCTGGAGTGGAATTTGAACTTGTTCCAAAATATGTGACATGGTAATCGGTTGCTATGGAAATTATGAAACTCTAATAAATGAAGCTATAAAGCGGTTATAAATTCCTTCACTCCAGCAGGACATGGATTTGAAGGAAGAATACACATTTTGGACATCTGAATGATTGCCAAGAAGTAAATCAACTGTCCATAATCCTTTAAGATCTAGGTGCTAGAGGTGTCTCTAAAGGTGGCAGTCAGAGCTAAAAGATGGGGCTGCCTGGCTTACTGACTTGCCTGATACAGTGCCAGTGAACAGAATGACTGCATCCCTTTCACACTTATTCTTTCATTTCAGTCTGCTCTGCCATGTTAAGAAGAAGCTTGCTGGGCTCAGAAATAACTCTGACTTCACTTTTCCTCTGCCTGCGAGTTCGTTTGAAAACTTGTGTTCTCTGTGTTGAATGAATGACAATTTCCCCTCAACACATTTGTCTATGACTGGTTTTGAAGAGTAGGCAAGAGGCAGAGATGGACAGAAAAACAGAATAAATTTGTTTACTCAGTTGGGGGAAAAGTTTGTCTTTCCAAATTTTGATTTTTGAAATGGGGTAAAATAGTAGCGCTTATTGAATAAAATATAAAATTGTATACATCACAAAATAAAGATTTCAGTTATTGTAAACCTTAGTGATTTGTCTTACTCCATCTAAAAGTAATATTTTTTTATACAAATGCATCTAATGTTGGGTCTGGTATAGAAAGTACCACAAATATTTACTGAGTCTTGAACTCCTGAAGGATGATAAAATATGAATAAAATTTAAATACATTATTTTATAATTATAGATAACTGAGATCATTTGAAATTCAGCAAAATATACTTATAAGTTTCAAGTTGGCAGACTGAGGAAGGTGATTCATAAGACGTTTTCCCTATCACCTAAAGTCTAATGATAAAAACTTTAAGTGACAAAAATAATTTCATCATTACCTATTGAATAGCTTTACACACACACACACACACACACACACACACACACACAATATCTATATTACATCCTGTGTTTAGTATAGGTTTAGGTTCAAGAAATCTAAAAGGGCATATTGGTAATCTTCCCTCAGATTTACTATTATAGGCAAAAGATAACATAAAGCTGATTGATTTAAGTTTCATTTTATTATTGAAAGAATTCCCCAGTCATTAGCAAATATTTGAAAGTACAATGCATAGCAAGTACTACCTATCTTACAATATGTGATTCCGAAGTTCCTCTGCACATGTAGCTAAAAATTATATTGAGATTATTTTGCATTTTTTATTTTGGGAAATCTTTTTCTAAACTACTCTGGTCATAAATATTTCAACTACTTAAGTATCCAAGTGCTTGTATTTATTGGAGTTACATTTTCCTCTGACAAAATAATATATAATTTCACATTGGAAAAGTCTTAGAAGGTTTTCAACAATATTGAAAATAAGCTTTGATAGCCTAGAATCTTCAAATACTTTATTTTATCAAATTATTTCTGCATAGATAAATATAATTTGGTGACTAGCTGAATATAGTAAATACATTTCAAGTTAATTCAGTGTGATAGGCAGAACTCCAGCTGGAGATATGTCCTACATAAGCCTCTCCTATTGTATGTGGAAGGAACTGTAACTTACTTATAACCAATGGCATGTGTTAGAGTTTATGGGATATCAATCTTGTGATGATGTAAAGCTGTATCACAAGAGAGATATAAGGTTTCATCTTGCTGGTACACCTCAAGAGCTTCTCAAAGAAGCGAACAGTGTGTTATAAATTGTTTAAGAAGAGAGTCATCTGGCAGAGGGTACAATGGGCCATCTCTAGCACCTGAAGGCATCCACCAATCAATAGTAAGAAGTCATGGCAGGACCCTCAGTCACACAGTCAGAACCAAGTAAAGTCTGCCAAGGAAGCTGAATGAATTTATATACAGATTCTTTCCTACCTGAGCCTCCAGAAGTTAGCAGCCCAGCCAACACCTAATTATAGCTTTGTAGAAGCTGACCTAAACCTGTATTTCACAAAAGTATGTGATAATAAATATATATGTTATTACAAGGCGCTAATTTTTATACAACATGCAATACAAACATATCCCATCTATAAGAATTGGAATTGAGAGGTAGCGTAAATAGTGTTTTTGTTTGTTTGTTTGTTTTTGCTATTTATACCAATTAAACTATTTTGTAATGTCTCAACTCTCTCTTTAGAAACATGAAGTATTCCTAAGACAAGTGTGAAATAGTTAAAAAAATAAGCATGAAATTTTAAAAATATTTTATAACAATTATTATCTACACTTTTTGCTTTATTTTCTTGGTTTTAAAAGTTTTTAGAATCTATGAAATAATCAAATAAGTTGACCTTATAATGTCTATTCTCACCCAAGCTTAAAAATAGTTCCTATATTTTCAAGTCCATCACATGTACATGGTGATAAATGTCTCATACAAAATATAATATTCTTTAAAAATTAAGTTTTAAAAATGGTATAAACAGTTCAGCATCTTCTTCATATAATCTACCTAGAAACATTCCATATGTGCATGCGCAACTATATGTTTATGAAATTACTTATTCCTTTCAGCATTGTCATAGAACTACTGTATTATATGCCCAAACTGCTCTTTTAAAACAATAGAGCCTGTTTGAAATCTCAGCACAGCTAAGTATGACATAAAAATTGTACTGTTTCTTATTTCTCAAGCTCTCACTGCAAAACAGACAAGTGTTGGGTAAAAAAAATAATAAAAAATAAAAACAAGGAAAGATACTGATAGCAAAAAAAAATAATAATAATTTCTAGATATCTTGAATCCTGACAATAAAGGGATGCACAAATAAAAAATAAAGCTGTGAAAAAAAGAGCTGTGCAACATGAAACTGAACAGACTTATTGGTGAGACAAATGACTCCCTCAGCCCCCAAGAGCCTGGTTGAGGTTTCACCCAACAGCTTTGGATTTCAACTCTAAATGACAAGCCTAGAATGGCTTGATCCCAGGCAAGTTGGCGAGGCACTGCTTGAAATGAGCAAGTCTGTGTTGATAATACTGCAGCAGCTTTTGTTCACTAAAGCTTTAATGTGGGTTAAAATAAATAAATAAAGCCGCACTTTGCAGTTCCTATTAACTCAAGGACTAAATCCTCATTCTGGAAGGATAGATGAAATCCTCTCCTTACTTTCTCAATAAGATACATTTGAGAATAGTATAGAAGTATTGTTTTGTTTAACTTTAGTTGGATACTCTGAAATGCTCCCTAACTGCATGCAGCCTGCTATCTAAGGCTCCAAGAATTATTTTATTCAGTTAATATGTTAATTTGCCAGAGCTATTGAATGAAGTAAGAAGTATTATCAGAGAGGCAGCTTTGCATTATAATTAATATAATATAACATAAACCTCCTATTTGTAAGTATAATATTAACCTACTGTTAAAACAAGGCAAAATTCCAAAAAATTAAATACAGGAAATAAACTTTCTATCTTTGACCAGCTATTTGCTTGTTATTGTTCATTAAGTACCAGTGCACAGATGAACTGGCATGAATACAGAAGTTGATGGCAGTCTTCACAGCTGTATGTAGGATGTAACTGATTTTTGGCATGCAGCTAGAACATTATGTGTTTTGTTCCAGTGTTCTGTAAAATATGTAAAATTCATTTTTATGAAAACTTCTCACAAGGTACAAATACAATTAGTTTTATGAAATTTTACATTAACACACAAAATATGCATTTTGTACAAACACGAAAATACCAAAGTAAACATGTTCAAATGTTTATCTATGAAAGAAAATGGGGAATGAGAATAAGATGTGCTAAAAAGGAATTTCAGAAGTAGAATGTCATTAAAAAGACAATATGGAGAAAATTTATCAGTCTGTCTGCAATGATAATCACCATATTTATATTCATGTGATATTGCCAGTCCCTACACACATATCTACACAAACTGGAATGCAATTTTTAAGAGAGGGTGAATACTCCCTGTTCTTAACTTTAAAAATTAGACTATTTTATTTTGCCACATTTTTATAGGTTTCATGATTAATAGTTTAAAGGCTACATAACTACTCTTAAAGTTACGCAATATAATTTGCATATGCACTTCTTCATTTTGATTGACTTTGTATTTAATGATTCATTTTAACTGAATATATGACACTTTTCATTTTCTAAAATAGAGGAATTCCTAATCTTCGATGTTTAAATGTTTAAACGAAACCTCATTTCACGTGTGTAATTGACTGCTATCCTTTGGAGAAACTCCTCCTCCTCAGGCTTTGGGTTATGCAGTTGAAGTATCTTACCTCATATAACAGACCACTCTAGTGTAGACGACAAATCTAGTGCATTGACACTTCCATGAGATATAGAAAGACATCTTTGTGTAGATGTGGACAATGGAAGGCACAGCATTGTCTTTCTGGGAAGAAAACGGTGCCTCTTCCTCTGGATGCACAGTGTCCCAAGCCAGAGCACAGAGACTCACAAGGTGAGCTTGTTGTTTAGCCCAATTCCCTCCTCCCTAGGCACAGTCACCCATGACTGTGGCTAAAAGCAGCAAAATGAAAGTTCAGGAAGATAAAGTGTTCCAAACCAGTATTCAAACCCAAGTCTCTAATGTTTAAGGCCCTTCCTTCTCTTCTCTTCCCTATTTCCATGAAAGATGTCATCACTATCTGATTAATTTATTCAGCACTTCCTATGAGCCTTCCATGCATGCAATATGCCAGACATCTTGCTATACAGTGCCTCATAGACATATTCTATTTAATCTTAAAATACTAGTCCATCCTATTTTACATATGAGAAACCTGAAGCTTAAAAATGAAGCAGCTTGGTGAAGGTCAGCGGGCTGGTAAATTTCAGGATGAAGTTTCCAGTTCCCATAGTTGACTCCAAACCACAAGTGTTTCACCCTGGCATTGTGTGGTATCACTGTGAACCTTATGGGCTGGCACTGTGGCTTGGGATCTCGCTATACTTCTGTGTTCAGTGAATGGACGTAGAGGTAGCTTCAGTTTCACACTCCTAGTCCACTCCAGATCCTTTGATTCAGAGTCTCCATAGCAATCTGCATTTTAACAATCACCATATGACCCTTAGACAAATAAAAGCTTAGAACAGTTAACTTATCATAGGACATCCTTGCCAGAAATTCTATAGTGACTTTCTTCTGCCTATATCATAAAAAAACTAAACTTAAATGCATCGCATTACAAATATTTGCTTTATATGAAACTTGCTCTCCCATATTTGTACCTATTACCTAGTCATACCAAACTTTGTGTTAAAATGATACTACTAATGCCTAAAATTTCCAAGTAGATACCATATTCCATTTACTATTATGAGATTAGCAAAAGATATCACATTTATGTATCTTCATATGCCTGTGCGGGTAGATATCATTACTATTCTAATATCCAGATTAAAATTTAATGAATTAAACATTTATTTTATATATAAGACACTTGGCTAGAAGCAGTAAGGCATGCAAAGATAAATTAAACAAAGTTTTTCCTTTATGAAATCTAAGTTATTAAAGGTGCTGAGATTCCTTAAAAAAATCATCATGTTATCTACAAGAGTTCACTTGATAATAATGACTGGCCAGCTCCCTTTAGACCAATATTTTCCATTTTTAGAAGTAATGCAAATATTTGCCAGATAGAATAAAATATATTTCTCCAAATACATTAAAATTAGAAACTATCTAAAAGTCAAAACTTAAGTATTTTGTTACATAAATCATATATATGCACATGTAATGAGACATCATTAATACTGATTATTAAACAAATATTTATTGTCCAAGGGAATTCCCATGACATTTTGTAAAAGAAAAAAAAAAGGACGTGAAAATGTGGAGTTTACATATTTATCCTAATGCATTTTTTATTACTTATTATAATTTCCCTAAATCCAAATACGGTGATATAAAAATTCAGCTATTGTAATTCATAGAGTTCAACTGTTAATGATCTAATTCCTCACAGAAGGAGAGAATAGATGGTTTTTCCTACATATGTGATACTTCAGTGAAGTGAAAAAGTCTTCCCAAACAAAATGTGCACGACTTTGTTTAAACATTTATTGATAAAGATATCTGTATTAAAACATAACTTCTAAGCTTCTAAAGGTTCAATTTCTACAACAGTAAAATGTCTCTGTTTCTTACAGTCCACACCACTGATCCACCCCAACCCCAATCTTCTGGGTTTTGAGGGAAGCAAATTATTCAGTTTCTTTGAGTTCTATATAATACTAGAGCAAGTAGGATTTGCTGAAGGCTCTAAGACTTCACCTATCCTTTGTCTATGATGAACTCATACACATCTTACTGCTTGACGTTTGTGACACATCTGGCTAACCTCAGATTATTTCTACATTCTTAGAATTTCCCCTGTCCTCTGGAAAACTGAGCTTGCCAGATAAATGAATTTTGTATTCAGTGAGATACTATTTTCTGATAATGTATCTGTATGAATATGAATATGGCAACACACCAGAGGCATTCTGGGCAGTTTTTTTTTTTTTAATGAAATGAGTGTATCATCAAATAACCCAGTTTGCCCATGAAGAAAACATGTGCTATGGTGGTTTGGTCTGTGTTTCTTCACCTTGTCATTTCTAACTAATCTTGGGATATTTGCTCTGTCACAAACACTATGATAATACATTCTGAAATTGTTTTTATTTTCAGATTCTTCTTTCTCAGTTGAATGTGTGGACAAAATCTGATAAGGGCCTGAATAAATCCTAGGCGTGGGAGATTCCTTAGAATATATACACCTGATTTTGACAACAGAATGTCTTTTTTCATCCGTTTACCTATTCATTTTCAAAACTTGATCGTGAGGATGTTATATATCACAATATTTAAAAAAATACGGTATAACTTTTCTTAAAATATGTCTTTCCATTATGCCCTAAGTCATATGTGCCCATAAAGACCTAAAAGCCTTGGCCAGTATCAGATCATGGGCGGAATAGTCATAGGTTTGATTCCCAGTCATAGACATGTACCTGAGTTACATATTCAATCCCTGGTCCCATGGTTAGGGTGTGTGCAGGAGGCAACCAATTGATATGTCTTTCTCACATTGATGTTTCTCTACTTCCCTTTCTCTCTCAACCCCTCCTTTCCTCTCTTCCACTCTTTCTAAATAAAATCCATGGGGGAAAATATCCTCAGTAAGAATTAATAATACAAAATACCTAAAGAGTTTATTTTTTTTACTCCTGTAGGATCTATGAAGTTTCCTTATGCTCTAAAGATTTGGGGGTCTGTATGGCTTGATATAAGAGTGGACTGAGAGAGAGAGAAAGAAAGAGAGCCATGTAGAGGGAGCACGATAAAAAGGAGCTTAAGGGATTATTTTGACTTGTCACTAATATTGTCCTTGAGTATAAGCTGCTAAACTTCTTAGAACTGATGAAATAAAACAGCAAAAAACAACCACACGAAAGAGAGCAGAGGATCACCAGACAGGCTGATAGGACACAGTACCCATAAGGCAGCCAATGGCAGTGATTAGTGGGCATCGGTTTGTCTTTTGGGATGTAGCACCTGCTACCAATTGCTGCGGAGAGCTCAGCCATCACTGCGTGGTTTAGCACACTCAGCTCTCTCCTGCATGTGCTGTGAGAAGCAGGACAGCTAATTGCTGTTGCTTCAGCGCCAGTGAATCGACATGCTGAGCTAATAGCGACAGATAGAGGGCAGACAGATTCCTGCTAGCAGCTTCCAGTTAGTTGCCTGTGATAACTAAGGCAGTTGGCATACCTCTCAGAACAGGGAGCAAGAAAGATAGTATGCCTCCTGGGTTGATTATGTTGAGGTGATTTTCTCCCCTCTGTTAACATTTTCCTGATGATACAAGACTGGATATTAATGCCTCACAGAATCAAGGAGTGTCACGTGTGAACGAACCGCCTTGGACCTAGATGATGAACACGGGTTGTTTTGGAAGGGATGTGCAGGAGGCAGCCTTGGCAGGAAAACTTGCTGCATAATCTCACATGGGCTAACGATGAAACTTTAAACCTGCAAGTAAGTTCTTCCTCCCCCTCCCTCCGCTTCGTTTTCTTACTCTTTCACATGTAAGGCAGCAGCAGAGCACAGAGAAAGTTAAGAGCTTGTTTCAGGGCAATTGGTCTCTGTCAGGATATCACTTTCTGTCATGCTCATTCAAAGAACAGAGTGGTGATGATGTGTGAGTAATTAATTATCTTCTGGGAGAACCAGCACAACTCCTTGTCCTCTCAGTTTTCTAATTACCTTGTGGTCTTGTAATTTCGTGGAGGTGTCAGTGTAATACTTAGACGCACACTTTTGAAAGATAACTGTGTAGTGTGTCCTTTTTTTTTAAATATCACTCTTCAACCACTTTCTTTGCTTCTCTCTCTCTCTCTCTCTCTCTCTCTCTCTCTCTCTCACACACACACACACACACACACACACACACACACACACACAATAGGTGGGAAAAAGGGCAGAGGTATCTATCAGCATGCTATGTTTAGTTTTTTTTTTTTTTTTTGTGTGTGTGTGTGTGTGTGTGTGTGTGTGTGATGTTTTGTGCATGGTAGTTGCTGGAGGTTATAGTCAATGGATAAGTTAAGGTGGCTAACTCTGCCTCACAATGAACAGCAGTATCTTTTGTATTTTGTTATAATATAGAGCATCCTGATGTTTTCACAACAGATCTTTTAGTGTATTGGAAAATCTGCTCCTTTATGAAAGTGTCTAGGAGCATTTAAAAAGCAAATCCGGATGGGTTTATCCTTATAATACAAAGTTAATGCCATCCAGAACTAGCAACTTTCCCACTTGTGGTGTAGCCTTCACTTTAAAAACACACTTTGGTGGTTATAGGGAAGCAGAGTTTTGAGTAACAAGTTTCAAGCCCCATCTGCTGCTACTCTAATGCGTATCTCTCCTACGCACAGGTGGCCATCGGGGGCATGGGCTAGTTGCATGTATGCAGGCAACCATTGTTAACCAGAGGATAGTATGACAGTCTCATGTAAGGTTAACTCCAAGTCCTTACTCACTGGCTTTCGCAAATAGAGCTAATTGTCAAATGTAGTAACCAAATACTTAAGGGTAGAGTTATTGTGTTGCTTAACATCAGAGAAGCAAATAATTTGTGGAAGAAGCATAACATGCTTGCTGCAGTATTTTACAGAATATTTGAATCTTTTTATACAGGTTCTTGTGACTTTTTTTTTTTACTGCAACTTGACTCTTCTACAATTTTCTTTAGTTTTCTGTAGTTGTTGATGAGTATGTGTGCATTTATCTGTACATGTGAGTCTTCAAATTTCAGCAACTTAATCCCCATGACTGTGGGTTCGCTTTCCTATGAAATAAAAGAACAATTTAATGTGTACCCAGTTGCACAGACTGGGGACATCCTCACCTCTCAGCTGATGCAATAATGACTGAACAGGGAATGTTTGTCACAAAAATGACCCTTAGGCATTAACAGACCTGAATGGATCAGGGTGTGTACTAAATTACCCCGGGTTTTTTTGAGCTACTTGTCTGAAATATGATAAAGTCAAAGTTTTGAGTATTCTTCATAAAGACGTTTAAATAAAATATTTGATTTTCTAAGAGAATTCTTGAAATAATAATATTAGCTATATTATGTGATTAGCTTAATGAGTCCTTGAACTACAGGAGCAGTCCCAAAAAACACTAAGTATAATTTTAAGAAAAAAGAACTTAGAGTTCAAGTTAAATGTCCATTATCTACTTTCTTAGTCTTTCCACATTTAAATTTTGTATAGTATGCATTGTGCCTTTTTATCACCCAACTTTCTAGGCCGAGGGAGACATAAACTGAAGTTGTTAGTAAAAATTCTCCAATATTTTGGTACACAGCTTAAGTTGGAAGTTAAATACAAAAGATAATTATTATTTTCTTGTCAAAGGAAATAGCTATTTTTCTTTGATCACAAAATGTGTGTCAGGCAAATATATGTTGAGCAATTAATTGTACCTTTCTGGAATCATTTTATCATGGGGACTTTTACTTCCTGAATAAATTATTAGGCTTTACAGTAAAAGTAAAAAATAAAACAAATAAAATAATAATAAAGTAATCCCCTAAATGTGAATGTCTTTAAGGGTAGAAGAACATACTATCCCTTGTAAATGCTCAGGTGTAATTACAGAAAATAAGACCTTTTGTTTCTATGTATATGGTTTAAAATAATATACAACTTCTCTCATAAACAAGCTGTGATCTTAACTTTTTAGCACGGAAGCCCCTGTATAGATTTTCATTTTATTGTAGCCTTAACAGTGGGATAAATATATGGTTTTAAGTTTTACCAAGGATTCCAACCTATGAATAAATTCAAGTTGTCCAGAAAAATGATCTCCAGCAAGAGATTGCTTCTAAATCAACTGGGTGTGTTTATCATCTAAAAGTTTAATTTTGCTTTGGACTCTGTGTTTAGAGTAGGTTTTGGCAACAGTCATTTTTATTTCTTTTCTACTTTTTTTTTTAAAGAGTTGTCCTTACTTTTGCATCCCTGGTGTTTTTGAACTATTTTCACACCCTATGTCTCTCTCATATATGTAGAAGGCTTACAATTATAATATTTACAATAAATAATAGTTTTACTGGATGGGGCTGGCTTTCTAAAAATGTTTCAGTTACTTCCAACTAAAGTTTTACTTTGGATATAGAAATGTTTGTTTTGTAATGGGATTTTTATTTATTACCTTACAATATGGTAGTAGATGGTAGATTCAAAGGTGATGAATTGTGTTGCTTAACATCCCTTATGTATTATTTTTATATATTATTTTTACTCTCAAATATCATTGGATTTCATGAGCAGATATTGGAAAGAATTATAGGTATTCATTAATGCTCACAGTCAATTCTGAGTGAGAGAAATAAGTATTATGAGTAATGTATGGCAAGATTACATCCTCTAGCCTCTGTACAAATTTCAAACACTCAGAAAATAATATGTAACTTTCAGTTAACTTGAATACTAGAGTCGCGTAGATTGAAATAGTGACAGGACCATGGAATATGCACAGAAATTCCAAATGCAAGCATACTTTCTTGCACACAAGAATGAGGAGGAGTGAGGTAAGGAGGTACGAGTATGAATAGTATGACCTAGAACTGGAATCACCAACAGTAATGTATAAATCAAAGTGCCAGATTTACAGGACTATCTAGATCAGTGAATAACACACACACACACACACACACACACACACACACACACACACACACACACTTTATTCACAGAAGTAAGGAGCAAAGAAACCTCAAATTCTGGTATAGACAACAATTATTTTCCTTGGGAAATTCAGCACATTCCCTAAGCATTTTTGCCTCAGTGCCCACACTCTATCAGAGTTTTCATAAGGATCAGCCAAGCTAATAAATAAGAAACCTGTAAATTGCTAAGTGATCTAATGTACAATTAATCATTCTAGTACTCTAGCAGTTAATTCTCAAGGTGCTTTGTATGTGTGTGTGTGTGTGTGTGTTTCTAACAGCAAACAATAACAACCAGAAGAGGCTTTCCAATCTAAAGAGTGAAAGTTTCTACCTGAGGAGGGTCATGGACCAATTTCCTTTTATCTCACAAGTTGTTTAAAGGTTACACTCAACCTTAAATATCAGAGCATGGGTATTGAAGCCATAAATGTAAAAGGCAAAAGCAGCCATTACTTTAAGAAGCTAAAGCATATAAAGCGCTTCTTCCCTTTGACCTGGAAAATGGAAAAACTCAAAACTTGTTTATTGTGCTCCTTGATGGATATGAAATTGACAGGAGGTGTAACTTTTCTGTGGCTTTTAGAGTGTAAACATTCTCAGGCCATGGCAGATGTGTAGTTCCCATTACTTTGAAAAGTCATTCATTCTAATGCTCAGTGAAAGGACGGGTTTCAGACAGAATTAGGCATCGTTTCCTGAATGGGGGAAGACAGTGTATGCAATGAAGCGCATCATTCAGACGCGAACCTAGCTAATGAATGCTCTCCCTGTGGTTTTCATGGAGGTGTCAGAATGAGCCTTTTCTGAGTCTGCATCACTGGATCCTTATGGAAATGCAAATTGTTTACCCAAGGACAATGACTTTCCTTTTTGCTTTATCATTTAAGGGACTGATTTCCTCAACTTTGCAGCACACCACTGGAATCCAGAGAAGGTTCATTAAAACAGGGTACCAGTTGTTTTTTCTTTAGAACCTTAAGTCACTATCTGAAAGGTAAGAGCAATACATAGAGACACAGAATAATCATGTGAAGAATGGGAGAATCAGAGAGACTCACAAAAAGAGAGAAGAAATAAAGTTAGAAGCAGAGTAAAAGATGAGCTGAAAAAGAATGAGGGCTGAGAGAGAAACTGACATACACACAGAGGAGAAAGAAGAGTCAAGTCAGAGTCAGTTAGACAGAAATGAACAGGAAAAAAAAAGATTGGCAGAAAGACAAATGGTTGAACAAGATATATAATTGGGAAAAGGGGGACAAAGACAAAAAGACTAAAAACAGAGATCAGAAAGGGAGATTGAGAAAGACAGACAGACTAGATAGGTAATCAGGTAGAAAGATAGAGGAGGAGAGATCCTGTGACCCAGAGGAGAAATGAGACAGAGAGAGTGCATGTGAGAAGATGTGAGGAGAACAGAAGGAACTGAGTTCAGCTCTGCTCTAGTCCCTTACTAGTGATGAACTTGTTACCTAGCATCTCAGTCCAGTTTCTGTCTGTAACAGTTTAACAATGGATTAATTCCTATATATATAAAGTTCCCTAGTAACAGGACCCAGAACCAAGAAATGTCTCACAACGGGGACCCATGTTTATCATCATTTTCATCAACACTTAGGTGGAATTATAGCAGAAGTTTCTGTGTGAGAGCTCTGGTCAAATCCTTGTCTCAGCCCTTATTCCACATAAAATACATTAAGTGATTTAGCATTCATAAGCTATAGTTGTTTCACCTATAAAACTCAGGTATTCTTTTCTACCTCACAGTCAGACTATGAATTAAATGAAAGGGTATATTTCATTTGGGGCTTGGCATAGCATATTTTAGTAGTTTCACTAGCTCGCTCAGTGTCCAGAACTTATTAAGTACTCAATAAATATTTAAATCAATGAATGTATATTTACTCTGAATATTATTTTCTATGAAGTAAGGAAAAGCTGAAATGATTTTGTGGCATTTTAATATGAAATCTTAAGTAAAATGATTAGTTTCCTCCTGCCTGCTCTGGAGAGAATGGGGGTACAGTATTGTTTTGCAGAAGTATTCCTGCTGTTCTTCCCCTTTCTTAATAACAATTAAAGTAATAGTTATGACCAGGAAAATTTATCTTTCCTGTTGGTGACTACTCGTCATATTTACTTAGTTACTTAGGTACTTACTTACTTAATACAGGGACTATTTATAGAAGAGAGAGGTGGTCAGGATGTGAAAAAAAAAGTGAATGACTGTAATAAGAGGAACAAGGATGGCCTAAAAGACAAGGTGAAGTTTAGAACAATTACATAAGAAAAAGGTGTGAGAAAAAGGATTTGGAAAAGTTAGATAAACATGAACCTGTTTTTATGAATTTGAAGAGGAGATGACTTAAAAGAGCATAAGAACAAATATGTAGCTCTAGCCAGTTTGAGTCAGTGAATAGAGAGTGTGAGCCTAAGGACTGAAAAGTCCAGATTTTGATTCCAGTAAAGCCTGGGTTGCAGGCTTGATCCCTAGTTAGGGGCATGCAGGAGGCAGCCCATCAGTGATTCTCTCTCATCATTAATGTGTCTATCTCTCTCTCCTTCTCCCTTCCTCTCTGAAATCAATAAGAAAATATAAAATAAAAAGAATGTGTATGTTCATAAATGAAAATCCTATATATTAAAAGCCTAATATGCTATATCTGGTCTTCTGATCAGCTGTTCAACCAATCAAATTGTTATATGCTAATGATATGCTAAGGCTGCTCAACTGCTCACTATGACATGGACTGACCACCTGTGGGCAGATAGTTAACTAGTTGACCAGTCTCTGTTATGTGCACTGATCACCAGAGGTCAGACGCTCTGACTGGTAGGTTCGTTTCCTGCTATGGTCCTGCTGATTGGCGCAACTGAGCAAGATGGGCCAGACACTTCCTGGAGCTCTCCTGTGGTCCATCTCTGGCTGGCCAATCTCCTGCATCCCTCTCCAACACTGATTGTGCACTGGTGGGGTCCCTTGGTCTTACTTGCATCTTCTCACAATCCAAGATCCCTCAGGTGATGTCGAA
Source organism: Lasiurus borealis (assembly GCA_004026805.1). Classification (NCBI taxonomy): domain Eukaryota; kingdom Metazoa; phylum Chordata; class Mammalia; order Chiroptera; family Vespertilionidae; genus Lasiurus; species Lasiurus borealis. Next base: position 14,067 of record PVJN01026631.1, on the reverse strand, counting down.
GAGCCGATTTCAGCCCAATTATGCAAACCAGGCTGAGGGGCCCCACTAGTGCATGAATTCATGCACCGGACCTCTAGTGCAGATTATAAAAGCACTAAAGCTATTTGTATCTATAAGGTAGAGTATAAGAAATTAAAGTACATTGTCAAAAATAATTGAAATGTTCAAAATTTTATTTCTTTTATATTTTTACTTACTGGATTTTTAAATACTGAGTTCTCTTCACTAAATATATTCCTTATACTTGGCTATATTTAGAGGAAAGCACTCTATGAATGTATGCAAGGGTTTGATTCAAATGCTCTTTTTCCTCTGTCTTTGATGTGTTGTTAATTTTTTTTGATAAAGGAATAAAGAAAAGAATAATATTGAGCAACTACTATGTGCCAGAAATGATTCATGGTACTTTTCTTTTTTTAATATATTTTTACTGATTTCAGAGAGGAAAGGAAAGGGAGAGAGAGAGAGAGAGAAAAAAATCAATGATAAAAGATAATCTTTGATTGGCTGCCTCCTGCATGTTCCACACTAGGGATCAAGCCTACAACCTAGGCATGTGCCCCGACTAGAAATTGAATAATGACTTCCTAGTAAATAGGTTGACACTCAACCACTGAGCCATGCTGGCTGAGCATAGTACTTTTCAATATGTCAGTTGTTTAACCTGAGCAAAGTAGATGATGTAAAGCAGTTTTCCCCTACCTTGTTAACTTTATTTTGAATATCTTTGCAATGAGTCCCTTCATCTAATGGGTGTTGACAGTCTATGAAACACCCTTACTATTTATCTCATGCTATTAGCATGCTATTGAATGCTCTGTTTGGAGCTAGTGTTACATCAATTGGCTAATATTTTACAGAAGAGGGCAGCAAGAATGTTAGGGATCTTCACAAGGATTATTGAGAAATTTTCACTCAAGATATACTGAGTTCTGAATAGCATACATTATATGAATTTCTATTTATACTCATTTACCAAGGTTAAGATTAGAATAAAATACAGCAGAGCTTTAGATAATAGGCTTCATTTTAACATAGTGGCAAATAATTTTTTCCAATGGTGGTAACATCAGTGGAAAATGTGTGAATGATGAAATGCTAAAGCAAAGAACATTTCCAGCATTTATGCGTTCCTGATGATGAGGTGCTGAAACACTCTTTGGTGTCCTTTGTGTAGGTGGGTTTTACCTTACTGTATTCAAACAGGGTGGCCTTGTATTCAATGCCCCCAAATCTGGGGGTCTGTGAAAATGGCTAAGCTCTGGAACGGGAGAAGGTTTAGGGGAAGTTTCTCAGTGCTGGGAGAGGGAATCCTGATAATTAAATCGACACCCTTGTTTAAGGGATCTCAGCTAACATTACGTCCCTCCCCTGCTTCCTATGGTATGTAATTCGATTTGCTAAGCTTCTCATATATTTTGCTGAGGAGTCCGTAAGCTTTATATTACCGCTGTCTTCCCACTTTTACCATTTGCTATGTAGTTTTCTGTAGTCAGCTAAATATGTTACTTTCAAGCATCCACAAACTTGTTGAAATTACACATTTTCTTTTGCTACTACTTTGTCCTTGTGGCTTAATATTTCTTCTACTTCCTATACTGAGCTGAGTTTCTGAAAAATAACAGCTAAGTACTTTTGATCATTCTATATCTTAATGTCACAAATTTATACTTCAAAATAAAAGTAAGAAAATTTAGTTTTGGGAATAATAGGTTCGTAAAATAGTTATATTTAAAGATGCATTAAAATTAAAATGTTCATTGCATATCTTCATAATGACAAGATATCAGAAATATAGCAATTACTCTCTGTAAAATGGTGATTATAATTATTTCTCCTTTGGAAAAAATTGGCTTTTAATGTATTTAGTATATGCTTGCTCCTTGTCACTGAATTATATTTGCAGCAATTAAATCACCTCAAGCCTTTATCTTTTGCTAAAAGCAAGCACACACATGCACACACACACACACACACACACACACACACACACCCCTCAAGTTAGGCTTACTATCACACTCACTTCTACTGCAGTGCTATTTAATGTCAAACACAAATGTTGAAGGCATAACAGGAGGGAGGAATAAGCTGTTACATAGCTCATCAGGAAATTCTCTATCCTGCAGTTTTTCAGCTAGTCAAAGGATAGGAATTTAACAAAGGACAAAATAGAAACAAGATTTTGCGATAAAGTACTGCATTCACACAGAGTATATCTTAGGGTGTTTTGTTTTGTTTTGGAAGTGATCATATCAAAGAGATTCTTGTAAATATTATGAAATATCTTGATTGTGAATTCAATTTTAGGTTAAGGATATTTTGTAGCCACCCACTAGGTTAGAGGTGCTTATTTATCACGTAGGAAATGTCAGCCTCAACGCTCAATGTTGCCTCCTTTCCTGTGGAGTTAGGATCTTCCTTTTATGGAAAGTGATATTCCTTCTTAGACTTTATATATAGACAATGACCAGGTTTCCAGGGGTCCTTGATTCGATAAGGAATTAGATAAGTAATTTTTTGCCAAAACCGGTTTGGCTCAGTGGATAGAGTGTCAGCCTGCAGACTGAAGGGTCCCAGGTTCCATTCCGGTCAAGAGCATGTGCCTTGATTATGGGCACATCCCCAGTAGGGGTGTGCAGGAGGCAACTGATCAATGTTTCTCTCTCATCGATGTTTCTAACTCTCTATCTCTCTTCCTTCCTCTCTGTAAAAAAAAAATCAATAAAATATGTTAAAAAATTAATTAGATAAGTAATTTTGAATTCAAATTCAATGACTCATTGAATGATTTATTAAAGCAGTTTCAGTGTTTCCATTGCAATCTGGCTCCCACCCCTACTTCCTTTCTGAAATGCCAAATACCAATATCACTACTGACCTCCTTCCTGGTGAATTCAATAGAAGGTTTCAGGCCTTGTCTAACTTTCCGTTTTATGCAATATTGCTGACTAGCCCTTAATCTTCGAACCCTCTCTCTTCTCTTATTTTTTATGGCACAGATTTCTCTTTGGTCTTATTGTTATCTTTGCTTTTTACATCTTATTTCTCAAGACACATTCCAGGTTCATTTTCAGGCTGATCTTCCTCTGTGTACATCTCATATGTTAATATGCTCAGTTATACCTCCTTCCTTCTCTTTTTTCATTTTATATTACTTCTGATTTATTTCACTGTTAAATTCTTAAACAATTTCTTTCTGCAGATGACACCTAAAATTATATCTCTTAACATCTACACATTTCATTCCAAAGCTCAGATCTGCAAAAACACCTGCCCCTTGGAACTTTCATGTGGATATCTTATGTGTATTTCAAATCCATTAATCATGTGACTGAGTTCATGAATTTTCCCCCACCCCTACTTCTCAGGCTAGTCTTCTTTCCTGTAATATATTCCTATTTCAGGAACTAATAACAACCAACATCAAATTGCTCAAGCTTAAAACCTATGTATCAGACATCTGGTTCTATCTCATCCTTTATGCTCATTTCTTATCAAATATCACAATGTTTCTGTCAGTTCTACCATCTTAATACAATTAGAAGCTAATCCCCCGTCCATCCTTTCCTTTAGGGCATTGTCATTCCCCACCTAATACCCAACACATCTGTTTTCCATTTCATCACTTGCTGTCCCTCAGTTTCCCTTTCTACATCCATCTTTTCTCTATAATGCTATCAACATCATCACATCACTGCCTTGATAAAATATTCTGGGGTCTCTCTCTCTCTCTCTCTCTCTCTCTCTCTCTCTCTCTCTCTCTCTCTCTCTCTCTCTCTCTCTCTCCCTAATCTAGTTTATTGAAAGGGAAAGAGAAAGAAACATATCACTCTATGTAACTGAAAACCCAAAAATGGTTTACTACAAAGATTTAAGGCCCACATGTAACTTTCAGACGCATGTCTCCACTTGCTTTCTTTGCTAGTTGAGTCTGTTCTGAGAATCTCTATATATCTACTACTTGTAGCTTTGAGCTCCCACCATTACAGCACCTAGTAAGAGAAAATAAGAAAATTCATAATCTGATAATTCAACCAAATATATCTACGTTGAGTCTGCTTGGCTACGATTTACCTGAATGGTTCATCTACTCCATAAGGGGAGAATGGAACCTGTAGATTGGCTCATTTTAAATTATATGCTATACTGTTGGTTTCCTGCATAAAGGTCAGTTCTAGAAAGTAAAGACATATTGTATCTCAGCTTGCCAAAAAAGAGAATACTTAAATGTAACTAAAATGAGAAAATTTTAATTGTCTCTCACCTAGAACCAAATTGTTTAGTCTTTTGACACTAATGTTGACTATCACACAATGATGTGTGAAATCCTTAGATATGTTTCCTAAAAAGTTAAATATAAATATTCAAAAATATACTTTTTAAGTGAAAGACTATACCTTGCATCATATAGAGTTACCTATATAACAGTTCACAGATAGACTATATTAAGAGCTATAGTATAGATTTTCATGTTCGATCACTTAGATTCTTGTGCAATGGATTTTTTAAATATAGTTTTTATTGATTTTTAGAAAAGAAGGGAGAAGGAGAGATAGAAACATCAATGATGAAAGAGAATCACTGATGGCCTGCTTCTTGCATGCCCCCTACTGGGAATCAAGCTCTCAACCCAGCATGTGCCCTTGACCAGTATCAAACCTGGGATCCTTCAGTCTGCAGGCAACTCTCTAAGAAGGCTATATGTTTTTTCTCTTTCCATCTTTATGTAGGATAGTGTTTAAAATTTATCTTTATTGTTGAAAATATAGATGTCCCCTGTGGGTTTTTTTCTTTTCTTTTTTTTCCATTTATTTATTTATTTATTTATTTACTTATTTATTTTTCCCCCTATTGCCCTTCCCACCCCCCAGTACATGCCCTCACCCATTCCTTCCCTCCCCCCGCCTCCCCCCATTGCCCTGTTTCCACTGGCTATGCCTACACACACATGCACACAAGTTCTTCCATTGATCTCCTATAGGCCCCTCCTCCCCAACTTTCCCTGCCTTCCCACTGTAGCAAGACAGTTGGTTCATTGCTTCTTTGCCCTATTGACCCCTATTACCTTTCATCCGCCCCATGGAGGCCTTCACCATACTATTGTCTGTGTCCATGAGCGATGCATATATGCATATAAATTTCCCAGTTAATCTCACCTCCCACCCCTGCCTTGCTCTGAAAGTAGGATATTTTTGAAATGCTTTAAACTTTCATATATAATTTATAAGCTGCTTTTAGCATGCATTTATCATCCATTCTTTAGAGACTTCCTTCTCATTTTAAAAAATGAACAGTGTAATCAAATAATTAATATTGTGCAATTCACTTATAAAAAGGAGATTAACTATTACTTTTTCATCAAAATTGGCATACTATCTGAAGGTAAGACATATGAAAGCAGATAGTTTAAGGACCCAGTTTTTGATGTTACACTTCTAGGTTAGATGAGCAAAATGCATATCAAACAAAGCCAATTATGTTACATAACGATATGAATATCTTTACATAGTTAACCTTGGGAGAGTTAGCAACCATAATTGCAATGGTTATAAACTTTAAAAGTGCTATGGTAGCGGTAAAGTAATATCAGGAACTGCCATTCCACATTTTATTTTATTTTATTCTCATTGTTTTAAAGTAATAAGTATTGTTGACTTAGTAATAGAAATGCTGAAGGGAAGAAAACTCTAAAGTCACATAGAAAGAATAAATCATAAGAAATTGTGGTTTGTCATGTCATCATATTAACATAGATTTAGGAATCCATAATGCATTATATTCCAGAAAGCATCTTCTTTATTAGAAATTCTGCTACTATACTTATATTTTTCATATTCACATTCCCAACTGAGCAGTGACCTGTTCAGTGCCAAGGATTGCTTATTAAATGAATAAATCAGATTTATTTTTCAAGACAGCTGTTTCTTATGACTAATCTATGCTTCATATATTTGATTTATCTAACAGAGTAATATTATATATTTGTAGTTTGAATTGCGTGAATTTTTAGAAACTGTTGTTGAGACTGTTTTGTCTGTGTTTTATCTGGTCTTTTAATAATAGAGTGTTTTATTATGGACTATATTTTCGAGAAGCCTTTATTATAATTGGTAGTATATAATGAAGCAATATTATATTCAAGTGTCTGTGTTTGGTGATTATACATCATATGTGATTCATTACATTACATTACAGGTTTTTTAACTATGGACATCTCTAATAATATGATTCCTAAGATCTCCCAGTACTGATGGGAACATAGCAATCATGTTCTCCTCTAGTCAATTTTGCTTCATACATTATAAAATCACAGAATGATGACTGATGGCCATGATGACACTTTCCCTTTTTGTAATCCCAGAAATCAGTCATTGTTTTTCATGTTCATATACTTGGAGAAGTGAAAAAGCATCTTATGTCATAAGTGTGGCCACTTAATACACTTGTTGAATAAATATAGAATTCGCAATAAGTACTTCAGTCTATGTTTATAGGAACTCAAGTACAAAAACAAGAAAACTAAAGTATCTTCTTACATAGATTTTATTATCATTTATTCTTTAACTTCAATTAAAGTTTGATATAATAAATTTTGGTATTTATGGCCAATATTTATTAATATTAATAACATACACTTTTTTATTTTAATGAGTCAAAACTGTATATACATATATATTTAATAAAACTTTCCATGAAGTGTTGAAGTAATTTGGGATATTTACCATTTGATGTTTTTAGAGATACTAAATATACTAATGTAAACATATAAGGTAAGATGTCCTTATTATGCAGTGGCCATACATATGCTTCTAATTTGATTTGGTTACCCTGAATGGTATATACATTAATACCTACAAACTTTATGTTTTGAGTTATAATTACTTTTGTCTTTATACATTTTATCATTTTACTATTGTTTTCCTATTTCTACATATTAGTATCATTACATAGCTATACGTCCAATAGTCGATTCATTATTTTTCAACTAATTTTTGAAAATTCAGACTTGACATGGTAAATAATAAATTGCCATTAAGGAATGTGGTCATAGAAATAGGATGGGTGATCAGATATTAAAAATCAGTATATAAGTCATGTATTAATCTCCTATTGCTGAAATAATGCTGTATAAAAAAATAACCTCAACACTTCAGTGATATGAAAGAACAAGCAATTGTTGCTTATGCATCTAAGATAGTCCCTTGAGATGAAGATGAAGAAATATAAATGAGTGTGGATAGTTTATCTTTTCTAAGATTTCTGTCCTTCAAGAGATAGGTGGCAAGATTTAAGATTTCTCCAGATTACAATATACTTTTAACTTTTTTCTTGCCTTAACCTTAGTTTACAGATGACTGGACTAGACAGTTCCTGAAAGATGAGCAGCCATTTAGATTTATGTTTATTTTTTTTATTTTTTAATCCTCACTGAGGATATTTTTGCATTGAATTTCAGAGAGAGAGGGGAAGGCAGAGAAAACATCGATGTGAGAGAAACAAACACATTGATTGGCTGCCTCCTCCAGGAGCCCTGACTAGGGCCCAGGGGTGAGCCTTCAACCAAAGCACATGCCTTTGATCAGAATCAACCCAGGGCCCTTTGCAGGCGGATGCTCTATCCACTGAGCCAAACCAGCTGGGGCCATTTACATTTATGTTTTATATGCAAACTGATTACACAGAGGAATTTTGAAATTCTTTCTTGAGGGTTAAAGAATGATGAGGAATCAGTGCTCCCTTAGGAACATTTATTCAGACCAAATGGGGACCCAATTATGCTTATCACAGGTGTGCAGAGAGTAACCTTGCCAGTTGCTTCTTGAATAGGATCTCATGAAGTGTATAAGGTGCTTATTAGGCATTGCCATAACTTGGAGCTTTAATTAAAGGGCAAGAAAAGGGAAGAAGGAAAGAGGGAGGAGCCTGGAGTTCAAAAATGAAGCACATTTTATTAAAGTATTAATTCTGAGGTATAGAACCAGATAGAACAATAAGGAAGGAAAGACTGAGGCAGAATCCTGCGAATCAGGAAGGATTAAACAATTATTTATCTGAGCACTTAATGTCCTAATATAAGTGGTTATTTTGCAAGGGGAATAAAGAAGGAAAAACATTTTTATACACTAGAGCTAGCTTTAGGTTGTCTTTGATTTTATTTCCTTCTCTTTGTTTTCCTATAACCTAATTTTGAGTCACTTTTGGATAGCTGAAGGTTAATTTTGTTCTAAAATGCAGACATGCATTTCTTCTTGGTCAGAGTTGTTCTGGGTTAAAGAAGGATTGAAAACGAGTGACAGGTGGGAGGCATAGGGTGGGATGAGGTGGGTGAATCAGAGGTAGAAAAATTAAAATAATACCTTATGTGAAATAATTCATTAATATAAAATCAGCTTCTAATTACTCAGGGCCAAAACTAGTATGGTATAAGGAAATTAAAAAGTATTAACATCCTGTAATGTATATTTTTACATATTTATACATACAAACGTGTATCACTTTTTGCTTTGTATCCAATTGCTTGTCTTATAATACCATGCCCCTCTCCCAAGATTAATTCAAATTCATGTCATTTGATTTGTGATATCCACCCCCAACTCTTAGTTCAGACAAGAAAAGAGGCATGAAGAATCAGAAGCACATTGGTTGTGTCCTTATCCAGACTAAATAGACCTGAAAAGTTTTAAAAGAAAACAAAATGCAGTCTTTTTGTGTCATACCAGGGAATTTTGCTATAATTCTAAGGAGAACGTTAGTCTATTTATACTAGAATATATGCACACAGATACACGCGTGTGCCATGTTTTAAAAAATAATGAGCACATTCTTTGTGCATAGTTATTTACTTAAAAATGTGCCAGAGCAGGCTTAAATTTGTTGGTAGGTACAGTGCAACCAAGATCAATGTTGTAAATTCAGAATGTACCCCCCATTTATGCACATTAACTTTATATTTTGTCTTTGTATAACCCCAAGGAGAACATGAGTCTGAGTTTATAAAGTTAGGACTAGATTTATTCCAGATCTCCTGAGGCTGACTGTGTCCTTAGGATGGTTTAGTGTGGTTCAGCACTACCAATGGGCACTTTCCATGCAGTTTTTCACTCTAATATCACAATTTAATGTGAATCAAATATTAGAGTTCTTGACCTCATCATAAAGTGAGCCAATTTTAACTGTATATTCAGCCCGTAATTATTTAAGGGCATCTAAACTTATTTTAGTACTTAATATGAGAAGGAATCTGACCAGTCAGAATTATGTATATATATATATATATATAATTTCTTTAAAAAATATTGTTAGGGTCACCTACAGAAGAGCACATGAGGCCAAAAAGGGTGAAGAATTATAAATTTATTGTTACATCTGCTAGCAAAAGGGTTGAGACCAAAATGGCATTGGTGGGGCAGAGTAGAGGGAGTGGGATATTTATGTCTCCTGTGAAAGTCAGTCAGAGTAACCAGTTGGACCAGGCACAGGTGGGGGCCAGGTATAGGGGGTCCCCTGGAAACTGGGTGAGGCAGTTTATTGGAAGCCGAAGGCATTTAATCATGAGACTTATAATGAGAATAACAGGAAAATTCCTGGGAAAGGCAAGCAGTACATAATGGATTGCAAGCATGTACCTAACAATTATACTTAGTGAAACTTGAAATAGTAAATACTTTGTTAATATATACTAATTTTAAGGCGGATTTTTTTGTTATTCATAAATTAAGGTCAAAACATCAATCAGAAAAAAAAGCATAAATGAAATGAAATCTGAGCTTGATAAAAGTAAGCAGAACAGAAACTGCTCAAAATTTTTTCAAGTCATTTTATTTCCTAGTGTTTCTATATAGCAGACCATGATTAATGATACTTATCCTTAAACAATAGCTGTTAAACTTCAATGAAGCTATTAATGGATTTTGTGACTAACATCTAATGGAACTACAATATTTTCAGAATATTTGACTAATGTAGCATAAATAGGGAGAAAACACCTGTCTCTCTACAGCAGAAATGCATGCTGGTAAAAGTAAGAGAATTCATCAATAAATTACCCTAAGATCAAATCCCCATATTGAATTCACCTATTTGAATACCTGGTATTTGTTTTATATATATTTTTATTGATTTTTTACAGAGAGAAAGGGAAAAGGATGGAGAGAAACATCGATGAAAGAGAAACATTGATCAGCTGCCTCCTACATACCTCCCACTGGTGATATGCCTTTGAACAAAGTACATGCTCCTGACCAGAATCAAACCTGGGACCCTTCAGTCCACAGGCCGACACTCTCTCCACTGAGCCAAACCGGTTAGGACCTGGCATTTGTTTTAGCAACAGTGTCCTTGGCCCTGCCTATTGTCAGTAGCTCACTGCAAAATCTGGTGAAGGGCACTTAACAGCTTGCATGTGGGAATTGAGATGTTGCTAATAACTCTTTCCTGTGTCAGGGTCTTGGCTAGTATATTCTCATCCTGTCTGCACACAGTGTGCACACGATTAATAACTCTATTCAGGGTTATCATTCTTTTGCTAACTTAACTCTAATGATCCCCTTTTCCCAGCAGGATTGATTATAATAAAGAAAATATTTAAAACTCCATGGTTCTAACAGACATACTTTGGAAAACACTTAACAGGTGCTCATTTCCAGCTTTTCTATATTTTCTGTTGGCAAAAAGAAATCCATTTTAACTTTCTGACTTTTTTATTTTCTGTCATTCTTGTAATAAGTGCAAAAGAGAGTTACATAAATTATTTAAAATGACAAACTGAATGAAAGTTTATGTGAAAATGAGCTATGACAGAGGAAAAAGAGCACCTTGAAGCTGCAAAATGATAAGTAACACTTAAATTGGATGGATTATTGAATTGAAGCAATTCAAGGTTCATATAAGTTCATGTTACCTCTTTTACCTCTCCTATATTGTAAGGAGAGCTCCCCATATCTAAATGAAGTGACTGACTCTCTTGTAAGCAGACTTAGCTCTGGCTTCAACCCCTCCTTTCAGTACTTCACGTTTTTCTTAATGGATACCTGCAAGGTTGCTTTCTATTTACAATTGCAGTATATTTGACATATGATATTGTGTAACTTTAAGATTCACAACATGTTAATATGATATATTTATATATTGCATTGCAATTTATAATACAGTGATTGCTGTGGTAGCCTCAGCGAGCTCCTCTATAGTATAGTATAATAATCATCATTTGTATGGTAGAAAAAATTAAGATAGAGTGTCTTAACAAGTTTGATGTTGATGATAGCATGGTATGATTGTCTATAATCCCTATATTGTGCATGGGATCTCCAGGATTTATTTATCTATCACTCACAAGTTTGAGAACCCTTAAATATTTTTCCTTTTCCCAACCCCACAACCCCTTATTATCACCATTCTGCATGTTTGTTTTTTGATATTCCACATATAAGTGTTATCATACAATATTTGTCTTTCTCTCTCTGACTTATATCACTGAGGCCTATCCATGTTGTCACAAATGGCATAATTTTCTAATTTCTCATGGCTGAATAATATCTCATTTACCACCTTTTTAACCCATTCATCTATTGATGAACATTTGGGTATTTAATAGACCAAAGGAACAGAAAAGAGCAAGAATTAAACCACTGCATATACAGTCAACTAGTATTTTTCAAAGGAGCCAAGAACACCAATGGGGAAAGAATAGTTTTTAAATATTTTTTAGAGGAAAGATTGTATAACTACATGCAGGAAAATGAAATTGTACCCCTGTCTTACACTACTCACAAAAATTAACTTGAAATGGATTCTAATCCTATTTAATAAAGAGGGAATATGCTAATTTACTATCCCACCCTCAAAGATGGTGGCACCCACAGCCAATAAGGAGGGAATATGCTAATTGAGTGTCCCACCTTTAAAGATGGTGGCACCCACAGCCACAAGATGATGGTGCCCAGTCCCCTCAGCCCCACTGGGACAGCAGGCACATGCAAGGCCAGGTCTGCCCCCAGGTGGGCCCGGCCTTGTGGCATGCCTGCCTCCAGATCCCCCCAACTCCCTCAGTCTCCTAGCCACGCAGGGCCAGCCCAAGGTGCAGGCAAGCGTCGGATGGCACTGCCCAGCCACTCAGGGCTTCCCGAGGCTCAAGTAACCAGGACCAGCAGAGGCTTGCGCTGCTGAGAAGCATGATGGGACATAGCCTTTCCCTGATCGCTGGGTCACCTCCCGCCCCTGAGGTCTCCTGGACTGTGAGAGTCAGCTGGCTGGACGGAGGGAACGCCCTCTAGCACATGAATTTTCATGTATTGGGCCTCTAGTGTAAATATAAGACATGAGACCTTAAAACTCCTAGAAGACATAGGAAAGAAGATCCTTAATATTAGTCTTGGCAGTGTTTTTTTCTGTTTTTGTTTTGCCTACAATATCAAAAGATCAAAGAACAAGAGCAAAAATCAACAAGTAGGACTATATCGAACATAAAAGCTTCTGCATACCAAATAAAAGATCACCACAATTGATATTTCATTCCCCATAATTGTAAGCAGTGATAACTTCTGACAGCCTTCATCTATTCCCAGTTTAGAAACTGGCTTCAGGTGAAGGGAGTCCCTGTGACCAAAATCCCACTCATACCCTGCCAGGAGGCCAGCATCCCGTGAGTGGTCTCAGGGTGGTGGTGGTTGATAGAAGAGCTAGCTGATGGTAGAGGATGTTATATAAAGACCCTTAGCAATTGCCTCGAGGTGAGACTGCTCATAGCTGTTCACTCTGAAATAATTGCATCAAATTAGCTATCTTAAAGTCTGTTTCCAGGGTAACCAACCTATGTCTCCCTTCATATTTCCCCCCAAAAATAAAACAACCAGAAATTGATTATTTTAATTAAGTTTTAACAAAATATTGAGATTTATGTTATACTCTACAAAACATAATCTTACTTTTTTCTCTTAAAATAAATTTCTTCTCCTCATTCTCTCATTATTTCTCCCTGTAGGCCTCCTTTTGATATGTTTCTCTCTCACACTGCCTCCAATCTCCTTGTTGTTCTACCTGAACTGCCTCCTGTTCCTTAAAATACAGTGGTAGCCCATCTGCAAGAAACATATGAAACCAACAACCAAACTTAATAAATCAAGCCCAGCTATCAACTGACAAAATGGAACGTTCTTTTAGGAGAAATTTTGTTTGTTGGACTATTTCAGTTATTGGCAGTGTGTGTGTGTATGTGTGTGTGTGTGTGTGTGTGTGTGTGTGTGTGTGTGTGTGTGTTTGCATTCCCTTTAATCTGAACTGAAAGCTTGTCCTGAGGTATGCTCTCATGCATGAATCCTCTCTATCAGAAGTTGCTCTTATTCCTATTCTACACCTGTATTTACCTCCATGCACACACTTTATAAAATATTTGTATAAAACCATTGCCCTCATATTTAATTAGAGGCTAAACTGAAGTCTGAGGTCTACAGGCATAAGCTTCTATTGATTGTTTTGTTTGTTTTTGATAGGAAGGTTGCAATTTGCAATAGTATATAAATAAATTTTCTTCTAAATCCCAGGTAACTTAAGCTGGGATCGCTCAATTTTAGCACCTAGTTGGATGAATCATCCTCTTGAATTAAAATGTTAGTTGATAAAGTAATTTCACTGGGTTGACATCCTATAAACTGGAATTGCAATAAAACCTCAGTCCTCAGTGTTGCTGGGATAAATAGGGTAGGGGAGGTTAGGAGGAGGTCAATGGGGGAAAAAAGGAGAAATATGTACTACTATTTGTAGCACCTTAAACAAATAAAAAAATAATGACAGTAAATAAAATTATTTCTATGCTTACTCTTCTCCAAATGTTTGCCAACTATTTATTATCTTGAGGCATTTATCTTTAAAAAATATTGTTAGGGTCACCTACAGAAGAGCACAAGTCTTTAAGGCATTTATCTTGCTTGATTCTCAATAGGTTAAATGATGTATTTCTTTAATAGGTAGGAACATCTATATATTTCCCACATAGTAAGAATATATTTTGCTCTAGGTTGCCTTCAGGGTTAATAATACATTGTTAATAATAATTTGATATGATACAGTCCA